>JAYMFT010308878.1:0-10146 GCA_038088735.1 Panulirus argus | reverse complement strand
TATATATAAGTGGGGAAGAGAATGGGACACAGTTATCATGTATATATATGAAATTGGGGAAGAAAATGGGACACAGTTAAGGATGTATATATGAGAGTGGAGAAGAAAACGGAACACAGTTAAAGATGTATATATGATATCACTGAAGAAATCGATACGTCGTCGTCACCTGACGTAACAATCGTTCTCACCCTCACCTTCGCTACCTTGTTCCACTTCTCACGCCGGCCTACAGTACCCTTCCCACACTATTCTCCCTACGCTACCTTACTCTCCCTATTTTACTCTCCCCATGTCCAAAGCTGTTTTGGGGAACAGTGTATAGAAGACACCCCAAGCTTTGCAAAGAAAATGACAAGATAAAAATTTAGGTGAGGAAAATGCAGAGTAACGCATTTTGAAGCTAAAGATATAGATTGTGAATACATTATACTTCGTAAATCATTATCAGACGTCAAAGAAGGGAAAGGCTTCCAAGTGATAATCATTAATAACTCAAAATACAGAAAATATTGTTTTAGTTGCGTATAGTAAAGACAGGATGTTAAGATTCATAGCTAGAGATATATATAATGAAACCAGGGAGACGAGTGCTCGCCCTGGTCAGACTTCACTTGGAATACGTTGGTCAGTTCTGGTCATCAGACTTGATCAAAAGCTTAAGAAAAATCAAATAGAACGAATTCAGAGAAGAACAACCAAACAAATGAATTCGATAACATAACATTTGAAGATTTCCTCACTTTAGACAGATTCATTGACTAGATATGAAGATTAAAGGAAGGAGATGTAATAACAGATTGGGCCAAGAATTTCCGGTTGTAGGGTGGTAGGGCACTCCAGATGTGGTAAATGCAAAGGCTATCAGTACCTTCAAATCAAGGCTAGACAAATATTTCAGTGATGCCTGATATCAAGAAGGGACATTTGAACCTCTCTTTCATTTTTTACATTCCAGGCCCAGTGCAGACGTTTGTAAAACTGGTAGAGAATTTTTTCCCGTCCACGCTTTCCCACGAATCTTCCATGGCAGTATACTTTCTTCTTTTCCTATATTTATTTGTTTGTTTCCAGGGAGGCAGGGAGAGATATGGGTGGGAGGTGCATTCAGTATAACTTAGTAGATAATCTCGTCATGGACCATCAGGTCTCCTGTTATCTGTCCTCCCTATGCATCCTACACTTTGCACCCTACTTTCACCTCTTTACTCTCTCCTCCCTGCTTCCTGCCATAATCTTCTCACCCTGCTTTTAGCCTTACTTTCCCCATCCTACTCCCCACTTTACTCTTCCTACCTTACTCTGCTCACCCTACTCTCCCCATTTTAACCTGCTAACCCAAGTCTGTCCACTTTACTCCCCATACTATTCTCCCCAACATACTATTCCCACCCTCATCTTCCCACCACACTATACTCGCTTTACTCACGCACTCTATTCCCACCATCCTCCCCTTCCCACCTCACTGTACCCTCTGCATATATCTAGGTACTTCTTTTTGTGTGTAGTGGCTTTTTCTGCCTCAGAGGGGTGGAGTCGGCGGGACACAGACGGCGTCCTCGTCTGCTTGCGTCCGCCCTCGGGTCGTCATGTGTGATGCGCTGAAACCGGAGCTCACCATCCACAGCCGCGCCCCAGACACACCCTTCCATGGTCGTTTTATTGAACTGTCATTTCTTTATGTCTTTATTTGTCTGAACATACGCACACAATGCATTTCAGTGATAGCGTAGAAGCGTACATGTTTAACGATAGGTGGAAGGTAAATATAGCGCGTATTTGTGGGCACAATCCATCGACACAGGAGGGTGACAAGAGGGCCCAAGGGTCCAGATGGTCCTCTTCCCGTCAGAAAAGAAGCAACAACATTGATGGCATTAAGATAAAAGAGACTACGTTAACATGCGATATATATATAGAGAGAGCATCAGGGTTCACTTGGGTGCGGGTACTTGGGTTTCTGTCCATACATTGACAGCCTGTCGCTTTGTTGATTCCTAGTCGCAGTCTTCTCTGTGCTTCCCTCGCTCTCCTAAGTGTTCGGGCCTTAAACCGAGGCCACCATCGCTCTGTTCTTCCCTCGGTTTCCCGGTCTCACAGGTGAACCCAGAACCGACACCCACGGAATGAACGGAGTAGCAGAGAGGAACAGTATCATTCATCGGGCATAAAGTGTGTTAAGCGCTGCCTGTCAACTCTACCTTTCGGCAAAACTCGTCGTAGGTACTCGTATGTGCTCTACCCTGCCATGCTCTCCCTCAGCCTACTCTCACCACCCTCCTCCCCCATTCCACTCTCCCCACCCTACTCTCCCTGTATTGCATCCCCTACTTCTAGCACTATTTCTCCCACCCTACTCTTACGACCTTACTCTCTATCTCTCACCCTCTCCACTCTTCTCCTCCCTATCCTTGCTCTCCCCACTCTGCTCTTCCCATTCATGTATCCCTACATTTACCCCCTTCTTGACTTCCCCACTCTGCATCCTACCTCCCAGCCTGCTCTTCTCAGCACACTCTCTCATCTCTACTTCTTAATTACTCTTCACGTTCTACTCTTCTCCCTACTCCTCCCATCCTACTCTATCTTTAATGTTACCCTGCCACTTCCCCATTCTATTCCGCTGCTAACCATCTGTCTCTTCTCCCATTTTCTCTTCTCCTCTCCCCTAACCCCAGCTCCTCTTCACTCCTCCTTTCCTCTCACCGCAGCTCCTTGCCTCTCCTCACACCATTTACTCCCCGCCATTCATTGATTTGATTTGTGTCGGGAACCCCGGCGAATTTGTTGTGCACCCCATGCTTGTCCCGTGAGCGGTAGCGCAAAAAGGATTACAGGGTCACAAAGGGTCTTAGTCAGACCCCAGTGGATTGATATTACATGCATTTCATAGTTACATAGTTTCATAAGCTAAGTTCTACCTACTAGACGCAAAAAGTGGATACAAACTTAAAATTTCAGGAATATTGTTATTAACAATGAGGTGTTGTGAAATTTCTTGCAGGATTTGTTTAGATCTGTCCCTAAACGGCTCTATTTTTTCCTCACTCAACTATCCCCTCCCCCCACCATCGTCCCTCCTCTCCCCTCACAACAGCTTTCTCCACCCTTTTATCTCTCCAACTCCCCCCCCCCCTTCCCTCACTTCATATCCTACCCTACACTCACTCCAGCTCCTCCCCTTCCTCATCCCAGTCGCTTTCCTCTCCTCAAATAGGGTTCTCCTGTTTTCCTTTCCGAGCCCCTTACCTCCCCTTTCCCCAACTCCTACCCTCCCCACACCCTATCTTCCTTCCTCCCCTCACCTCAGCCTCTCCCTTCCCCTCATCCCAGCTCCTTACCTCCCCCCTCGCCTTAGCCCCTATCCTACCCTCACTGGAGTTCCTCTCCTTCCCTCAACCTCAGCTCCTCCCCTCCTCTCGGCCCTCAGATTATCTTCGCCCCGCACCCCAACTCTTCCATTCCCTCACCCCGAGCTCCTCCTTTCCCCTCATCCCAGATCTTACCCATCTCTCACCTCAGCTTCTCCCATCCCATCACCCCGGCTCTTCCCCTTCCTTCACCCCAGCTCCTATCCTCTCACACCCACTGCCGACTGGCGGCTGCCCGTCTCCCGTTGGCTTCTCCCCAGAGCCACAGCAGAGAACCTTGCTCGGGTTTAGTCTCTCCTCAGACGTAATTGGACACTCTCTCTCTCTCTCTCTCTCTCTCTCTCTCTCTCTCTCTCTCTCTGGCGAGCTTTCATGTTGTTTGGGAGACTTGCCTTGGCAGAAACGTTTATTAAAGAAAGAATCTCCGATGTAGCCATGTGATACCCAGGTAGAGTTTGGCGTTACTACCCTTGAGAACGACGGTACGACTCTTGAAAACTTTGGTACTACACGGCACGACCCTTGGCTATAATGACCTAGCCTTTGACTTGAAAGTTAAGGGTCATTGGCCTAACCTGTGACTTGACGCTTAAGGGTCAGTGGCTATGCGTTGGACTTGACACTTAAGGGTTAGGTCAAAGGCCACATCATCGTGCTTCCGTGCTCAGGGGCCTACCTAGTCTACCGCTTGCTAAAAATTTCGGTGTCATGCTAACAGAGAGACATAAGTACAGTGTTTGAACGTCAAATGATAAGAAACTGCTTGATGTAGTGTCTTTCCTTTTTCCAAACTGATGTCTACTTAGTGGCAAATTGTTCATCATGGTAGCCCGATACCTTCAACAAGTGAAGAGATTGTGGAACTTTGTTTTCCAACTGGTTCCATACTTCAGGCACAAAGAACAAACCTTGTATTCCACAGATACCTTTCTGACAACAATTCCAGCGAAGAGTTGTCTCGGTGTACGTTCACTTTTAAGTTGCGTCGTCAGATTTAGGGAGGAAGGGTCTGTGGTCCCAGAGTAGCACCAGTGAGCACCGTCAGCAGGAGCAGCAGGGCACATCCCTGTCACTGAGCGAGGCAATTCGGCATACTGCTAGAATCTGTGCTCGTCATCCGTCGGGCTAAACTGGCAACGCACTTCGTCAAAACTTAACCTTACGTTCCTCGCAAAGCACAAGCCATGCGGGGTTTTAGAGATGATTAAACACCTGCGTAAGAACAATCTATCTTTCAGTGAGATTGTGTTCATAAGTGATGGAACGCGCTTCCAAGCAAATGGCTTTACCGACGGTTACCACCAACGATATTCAACACTGGAAAATCTCCAGCAGCTTCATGTGAAACTTTTAACTGCTCACCGTGTGATCTGGCAAACGGCGTCATCTGTGTCTTGTTGGTCCCTGCTTTTTCAAGGACCAGTGACGGGCATCTTAAATCGTTGTTTGTAAATGGTAGAAAAAAAGAATCCTTTATTGCTAAACTGCAATGCCTCTGCTACCTCCGGTCGCGTGACCTCCCTCGTTGCACGAGTTCTAGTTGGGCGCCCCAACCGCAGTGAACCCATACGAAGCAGTACGGTACATACCGCTCTTAATGACAGTGGTTTTGGCACGGTGGAGCGACCATCCGCATTGCGCCATACGTCATGAGCTTCCTAAGGCGTCACTTCCCTAACACGTTGATTTTACTAGGGTGACGTTTCAAGGCCGCCACGTACGCCCGATTTATCAGCTCCTATTGTTTTTTTTTTCTGGAATTTGTCTACTGTAACACACCCGAACGTGTGGTCCGACCGGGAAACAACATAACTCACTGCATACGTGCGATTGGGAGTTGACTTAACGATTCGAGTTAATTCAGATAAGAAAAGAGAAGGTTAAGAGGTAATCCGATAAAGGGATTCAAAATCATTAATGGCTTCGATTATCTTAATCTAACGGACTACCTAAGCCTTGATGGATTCGTCTGATTTCACCCGTAGTAATGTATACAAACTCGTGGGCAAACAGTTTAACTCGAATGAGACGAATTACATTTTCTTCAAGAAATATGGAACAATTTACCAGTAACTGAATGCAGTACCAGAGATACCTTTAGGCATAAACTAGATAAACATTTCGCTTGAAATCCACGACTGGCATTATTTGTACCTCTTTTACTACAATTAAAAGTTTATAGGTTTTCCTCTTTGAAAGATCTGTATGCTCTTCTACTCTTACCACAGTAATCCATAGGTTTCTGTTCTCTTCCGCCACTACACACAGCCTCGATAGGACCCAAGCAATATGTCTGTTGTTGTTTGAATTCATTTGCTTTCATTTAAATCTGCATTTTCCACACATCTTCCATCAGTCCTAAAGCCACACTGCTCCCACATAGTCAGAAGTTCCGTGCATACATAACCTCTCATTCACTACTTTCCCAAACACTTTACCGGGTAGATTTAGTAGACTTGTACATCTGTAATTCAAACATTCACTTGCCTGTCTATGCAAGTACCCAGGCACCAGTCAACATCACTGTAACCCACTTTCTTTGGAACCTCATATGCAGTCCCATCCGCTCCAGCAACTTTGCCACACTTCTCTTTCACAAGACTTTCACAAACTTCTATCTTTTCACGATAACATTCGCCACAAGTCTCTCACTCCAAATGCCACCCTCTTCCAGACACACTCCATTCGCCACCATATCATCACCACATATAACAATACTTCACAATACTCACTACATCTCTTTTACGTCTCTTCTTTACCTGTTACACTTATCCCATCCGCTTTCCTCACGTTCGCTCCCATTCTTTCTCTTGTTCTTCTCACATTGTTCTCCTTCCAAAACATTCTCTTATTCCCTCTGAATCACTGCTCTTTAACCCCATCTCTCAGTTGCCCTCCTTTTCAGCCCTCATACCTTTCTCTTGACCTCCTGCCACTTTCTCTTGTACTCCTAGTCACTTGAAAATTCTTTTCTCCAGATGCCGTCTATACATTTGTCTTTATTCTTTCAATAGCAATTTGACTTCCTCACCTTACCACTTACTACTCTTTTTCATGCGCTTAAGCCCGAACTTCAACATACCACCACTTCACCTGCACCTATAGACACTGTTTCCCTAAACACCTTCCATTTTGTTCCCATTCCCAATGTTTCATTCACTCCCGCACGCCACTATTCCCTAAACCTTTCTTGGTACTTCTGAAAACAGGCCTCTTGCTCAAGCATGCTCACTTTCACTGTTCCTCTCATACATGTCATTTCTTCTTTTTTTTGGTCACTGCAAACTCTCACAGTCACCTCCACCAAAACAAGATCAAACGCCCGCGTTGTTCACCTCCTACAGCTCCTACTCGGGTTGCCTTTCAGGTACATAGAACATAATCCAGTAATGCCCATTGAGCCTCAACCCCACCTACACACATATGCTTATGTATGCATGTATTCTAAACCAAGTATTCCCAATCACCAACTCTCTTTTTGCACAAACCCGACAAACTGTTCCCATTAGTTATACCCTTTATAGCCACTCAACCGACTCTTGCATTCAGATCCCCTTGCACCTAGATTCGATCTCTTGTAACAAAACTGCCGGAGCGCTCATTCACCTTTCTACAAGCACTCCTATCTCCTTCACTTCCATTAACTACCCGGTGAATAACAACTGAAAATCACCCACTCTAACTTTTATTCTAACCCGCATCAATCTTGAATTCACTTCTTAACACACAGTTCCACAACTCCTTCATTAGAAATGCTATGCTTTTCCTTCACTTTTGCCCTCACATTGACCTCAAACTTTGCCCTTCCAACATTTCCAAACCGTTCTACCCACTTCAAATTAGTGTCACTCACAGCCAGAACATCCAGGTTCCTCTTATCAAATACAGCACCTGCCCCTCCCTTCTCCTGATTCCATACGCACACCTTTAGACACTCCAGCCTGAGCCAGAACCTTTGCTTGGCTCTTTCTTTTGTTCCTGTTTTGTGAAAGTGATAATATCAGGAGGGAAGGGTTTCCAGCCCCCTGATCCCGCCTCTGTTACCATATATAAAAGATACATGAGTAGAATTCTTACTCCCCTATCGCCAGGGATAATAATGATAACGATAATGATATTAATTATTATCATTATTATTATTATTATTAGTAGTAGTATTTTCATTGTTAATAGCGTCATTTTATTGTCATAACTGTTGTCGTTATTGTAATCATTATCATTTTTATTATTCTAATTATTTTGATTATTCTTCTTATTATCATTATTGTTATTATTATCATCATTATAATTTCACCATCGCCACCAGGACCACTAACACCCGCACCACTATCATCACCACCACCACCCCAGCACCAACATCACCACCGTTACCAGCGTGAGGGGACGGTGAGGATCACCACTCTCTGCCAGCACCCGTGGGGGACGACAACCTGGGAAGCTAACCCCTCCCACTTATGGCTTCCTCCTCTCCGTCCCCCGGACCTCTGGGGCACCCGTGTGAGGGATCACACCCTCCCCCGTGCCTGCACCTGCTGTTGATTTTGTTGCTACTACTACCACTACTACTACTACCACAGCTACTACTGCTGCTACTACTACTACTGCTATTACTTCTACTACTGTTACTAATACTACTACTTCTACAGCTACCACTACTACTTTCACTATTACTACCACTACTACTTTCACTACTACTACCACTACTGCTGCTACTACTACTACTACTACTACTACTACTACTACTACTACAACTACTAATACTACTGCCACTACTACTACTACTACTACTACTACTACTACTGCTGCTACTACTACTCTAACCGCTATTACTACTGTTGCTGTTAGTGGCGCCACCGCTGCTCCTGGTGATGCTGTTGCCAGTTGGGCCCTGAAACTGATGGTCATGTGTCAGAAGAAAAGTATGTAACAATGTGCGACATTTCTTTAGGTCACATTATATTAGGTCAAAGCGTTATCAGGTCACATTCTCTTAGACCACATGCGTCAGGTCACACTCCTGTATCTGGCCACATCGTTGCATCGTCACATCGTGGTGTCTGTCCAGAGCAATGTGTCAGGTTACACCACTGTGTCAGGTCATATTATTGTATCAGGTCACATTCTGCGTAAAGTCACAACAGTGTATCGGGTCATAGCATTGCATTACGTCACAGCAGTGCAACAGGTCACAGTGCTGTATCAGGTCACAATACAATCATGTCACAACATTGTATCAGGTCACATCACTTTATTAGGTCACAATATTGTATTAAACAACAGCATTATATCAGGTCCAAACACTGTAGGTGGTCATATCACTGTATCACGTCACAGTATTGCATCAGGTCATAATATTGTATCAGGTCACAGTATTGTATCAGGTCATAATATTGTATCAGGTCACATTATTGTATTTGGTCAAAACATTTCATCACGCCCCAGTATTTCATCAGGTCACTTTACTGTATTAGACTGATATTGTATTAGGTCACAGTATTGTATCAGATAACAACACTGTATTAGGTCACAGTATTGTATCGGGTCACAGTATTGTATTATGCCACAGTATTGAATCAGGTCTCAATATTTTATCATGCCACAGAATTTTATCGTCACAATACTGTATCAGATCGCAGGATTGTATCAGGTCACATCACTGTATCAGGTAACAATACTGTATCAGGACACAGTATTGTATCAGATCGTAGGATTGTATCAGGTCACATCACTGTATCAGGTCAAAAGAATATACCAAGTCACAGCATTGTACTAGATCTCAGCACAGTGCATTGTATGTTTCTCTCAGACCTCTGCACGGAATCACTGTAGATATTAGGTATAAGGTATTAGGGGTGACGTGTGGTGATATATAACCACGTTGGACCTGGTCACTCCAACGGCAACAGGCTCTACGGGCCCTGGGCTGATTACCGTTTACCTGCTCTGAAACGAGTGATTAACATCTCGCTGTTGGTAATTTTTCATTCACTCTTCATTCATGTGCATGATCGTAAAATTCTAGTCTATTTTTGTTGTGGATGTTTTGTTTCATTATCTATGCAATTAGTTGTTCTTATGCAGCCACTAAAATTGTGTTTGCGTTTCTTTAGGGTTGCGAGTCATACACCGGAACTATTTCAGATACCCTTTGCATCATTATTGACCTCTTCAACTCTCTTCCACTGTCACCTCCGTTTTCCTAACCTGTGGTATGAGGGAGGCATGAGTGCATTGCCAATCAGTCGAGAGAGATACTGGTAGGGTGCTTGGGAAGAACAGCCAGCCCCCTCCCCTCACCTCTAACCCTGCTGTGTGTCGGGAGTGGGGAGGAGGAGGGAGAGTGTGGAGGATGTGGGTGTAAAAATCAAGTTAACAAGATCAGGTCGGGGGAAGGGGAGTTAGGTGAGGGGAGACGGGGAGGGGAGGAAGTCTTCCGGGGCGTATTTCAGGAACTGGCTGACATGACGCTGTTCTCACGCACATGGTACAGGGTCCGCCGGCCTCCAGGCTCTGAAATAATCCATGGGGTCATGTTTTCTTCTTATGTTTTTATCTGCCTTTCAATCTTTCGTTTCAGAGGTCTGGCGTTGTGTCCCCAAGTGCTCGCCTGGCAGGAGCGGGTCAGGAGGGGGTAAGTGAGAGTCAGCGGTTGATGTATAACTTTTATTTCATGTCTGTACGGGCCACTACATGCTCTTATCAAGGCCATCTCATTAACGCTCTCTCTCTCTCTCTCTCTCTCTCTCTCTCTCTCTCTCTCTCTCTCTCTCTCTCT
>JAYMFT010308867.1:0-10146 GCA_038088735.1 Panulirus argus | reverse complement strand
GCCCCCGCTATGAGAAGGCAATTTCTGGAGCAAACGATCGCTGGCCTGAGTTATGGCAATGGACCATTAGGCAAGAGGACTGTGTGGTTATAAATCACCTCATTGGTGACCCGGAACCCTCGAGGGCTGGTTGCATTTTAGGTGATGATAGTTCCTTGTCTGTGTGCTGTTACTCACTGGCTGGTTACGTGGGTCAGTGATTCTGCTAGTCCTTACCTCAGGTGCAGATAATTCATTGCCTCACTGCTCTCTCGCCCACGTGAGGGGCAGTGACTCCGCAAGGAATATGTTGAACCCGTGTATTGATAAGAGACATAAAGAAATCGTTCGCTAAGAGAACATTGCCATTACTGATGTCAGTACTTATGGGAAAGAAGTATAAGATCTTAGTGGATTTAGATGCTGATACTGAGGTCATATATATAAAGAATAAGGGACATAATGAGAAGACGTATTAGTATCCACAGGACTTTCGAAGGAGTCCGATTTATGAAGGATTACGATAGGTGAAGGAACAGAGGTTGGAGGTCCTCGTACGTGATTCATTATTTGGAAACATCGTATATTTAGGAGATCCTCGAGAGGACATAGATGGCTGACAATGAGTCTAGTATAACGTATATTTGCCGTCGGTTCTTGTGACTGGCAAAATTACAACTTGGATCTGCCTTGTATCTGTCTAGATGCACCATGCCTCTCCATCTCTCTCTCTCCCTGGAAACAGCAGAGTATCAAAGAATGATGAAGTGCCACGATGGGAATGAACGGAGTATAAAGTTCAGGCGAAACAAGCCTCTCGATGAAGAGACAAAGACGGTCAGCAGGGAGCTGGAAACCAGAGCTGTTATTCCAGAGAAAAAGGCGATAAATATAAGATGGCGTGTTTAAGATGTTAAGCAGGATTTCAATAATTCATTGTTTCCCATCATATATTCGTTCCAAAACGCTGAAGTCCTGTTTCATATTTCCCTGTGGCTGCGTCTGCCGGGAGAGAAAGCTCTCCGACCACTGGTAGCGCTTCTCTCGCTGTGCGCTGGTAGCAGTGACCGCCAGATTGTCCAGTCTCCTACTTCCGTTCAACTATTCAGCGAGACCTTGGTGTCCATGGATGTCCCGCCTAATGCAGACCTTCCTGAGCTAAATTTAAGCCTCGAGAGTCGCCACTGAGGGCAGTGGTGTTGGTGGTGGTCGGTACCTTTAGAGCGCATGAGAGAATCCTGTCCACTCTCGACCCTCAAAGATAGAAAAAAGGTAACTTATGCCAGGTCTAGGCTGGTGATGTGAGCGCTCGAACGACGGGATATACGGGTCTAGGAAATGCAAGGTTCGGAACCCATTCCGGTCCGGTAAGACCGCGAGATTAAGCCCAAAAGACCCATGTTGAGACCACTCGACACGCTGGTCTGGCCTGCCGAAGGGGACGGGGAACTGAACGAGGTATGAACTACGAAAGAATTTGCGGAAACCCTCGTTCCAGGCAGCGCCATACGTTCCAGGAGGGTGGGAGAGGAGGACTTAGGGCATTGAGTGTTGATACTCGTTTTGGGTCCAACTCAACTTCCTTTTGCCTAAACGTCCTTCCTGAGTATCTATCGTATTACTGACCTATTCATCGTTTGGGATTCTCGTAATCATAATTACTTTTGGGGATTATAATGATAATTATTACTGCTTGGGATTCTCGATTATGATTATTGTCTGGGGCTCTCCTAATTATACCTACTGGTTGCGATTTTTGTAATTATAATCACTGCTTGGGATTCTCGTAATAATTATGATTACCGTTCGAGATTCTAGTAATCATAATCATTCACCGTTGGCGAAGGCGAAGGAAAAAAGAATCATTCAATCATACTTCAGTACACCGGGATTCAGATACGCCTTCCAGAATTCATCGAGCATGAGGAGGTCTGTTGCGGATACTCCAGCAGGAGTCTGGAAGAGAATTAGAAAACTGCGACGCTGATTGGGGACATGACAGTGCTCTCAGGAGCTCGGACTAATCTCTCAGGCAGGGTCATGTAATCCGGTCAAGATGTATTATTCAGCAGGGCGGCATCTGCCCAACCCACCTCTCATATTCATGCCTGCCACCTGTGCCACAGACGTTGTGTGGGAAAATAGAAAAAAAAAAAGAAAATAAGAGGGTGAAGGAAAGAAAAAGAAAGCTCCTTCAGTGGAAATAAATGTTAATGTGATCACTTACATCACTTTTGATAACTGGCCACCCTGTTTGTCCTTTTTTTTATTTTTTGAGGAGGTACTTGTTATGTGGGTAGGTGGTTGGATGTGTGCGTTAAGCACATGCTTGCTTGTTGGGCTTCGGCTTGTGTGTGCTTGTTGCTTGTATATGCATGTGTGCGCTTGTATGTATGTGCGTGTAAGCGTTTTCGTATGCTGATAAACTACATTTTGTTTCCGATTCTTTGCTCTTTCCATTCTTCCTCTCCCTCTCCCTCCCTCCCTCTCTCTCTCTCTCTCTCTCTCTCTCTCTTTCCATCCATGTTTGTTCTCCCTCTTTCTTCTTTCTGGCAACAAAGCCTCAAACAGATCCACGTCGGGCCTGCAATCTAGAAGAGGCAACAGAAGAGAACGCGAAAGATCCCTTAACAAATTTTCTTTGCATTTTTCACTCAAAGTCACCCGGTAAATCAGGTTTATCTTTAGTAAAACCAAGCTGTAGTTAAAGGATAACTCCACTCGACGTCATTGTACCTCAAATGAGAGGAGAAAAAAAGCTATACAGTTAAACAACAGCCGATCATTTGGTTATAATGGGTCATATATCGTTTATATATATATATATATATATATATATATATATATATATATATATATATACATATCCTTCAAAACAAATGTGGAGGCAATTGTGACTGATTATGGTCCTAGAATATTCACGTGTTAATGAAGGATTCTAGTGAAGTGTGGTGTCTTGTGCAAATTGCATAGGGCTGATTTGATCACAGATGAATGTGTGTGTATATTCCAGCAAAACGAAATGTTGACCCGATGTGGATTTTGTGTGCACAGCCTTTCTGTTTTACTTCGGGGAGTCTTGGTTCATCATTGGTAAGAGTCGCGCAGAAAACGAACGTCAGAGAGCCTTCTTAAAGTCGTGTGGCCAAGGAAATAAAAGAAAATGTTTCGCGTGGCTACATGGTATCAGAAACAGGTATGATGTCGTCAGCAGTTGAAACGAAAAGGGAGTATTAACAGACTGGACGTACAGCTACTTCGATCATAGAACTGTCCCTTGGTACTCAAGGAAACAACTGCGTTCTCGAGTGTTTAAACGTGGGTCTGGCTCTTGGAAATAAAAAGAATGTGTCGAGGGAAAATAAATAAAGGAAAAAAAGAAAGAAAGAAGCCAAAAAAAAAAGGGGGACAAAAATAGGCCGGGAACGACAAAAGTATTGAAAAGTGTACTATGGTGGAAAGCTTTTGAAGCCAATGAAAGAATTAATTTTGCAAAGTAAGGCTTGAATGGAAACTGTTATGGTTCATTCGTCCCTTTCATGTACAAAAATGGAGTCAGCCAGAGGTGCACAGTGACACAGTGCTGCTCTCTGCAGTTTTATTGATGGAATGGTTGGAGGGACATTTCTGTATAGAAGTGCACAGAAGGACATCAGTCTGATGTGACGAGGTAATGGGAGGGCGTAGGAGTAATTGCTGGTTTTATGTGTAGGCGAAAACGACACTCCGAAGGCCGTCAAATGAGCTGGTTGTATTTTCCGTGGCGACCTCGGTTGTAATGGCTGGATGGCAAATGTGGGTGTTTTGTTTATATATATATATATACACATACACGAGTCCCCTGCCCCCAAGACAAGACTTGTATGTTCTGTGTAGGAGTGCCTACCAACGAGGAGGGCTTACGATGAGGTTTTGTCATGGGACAAGGCTGGAGGGAGTAAGACAGAGAGAGAGAGAGAGAGAGAGAGAGAGAGAGAGAGAGATCAAAAACCAGGTAACAAAGAGAAAGTGTATGAAGGTTTTCGAGCGACACCTTGACAAAAGGGACCCTTAAAGGAGTGAGTTTGAGGAGTGTGCCAAGGAGGAGGGTAATAAGGACGCGCTTATTAAGGACGAGTGTATCAAGGACTGGATATATGAACGCGTACATCGTGCTGGGAACCGTTTGTTGGCTTCACAGCTACCGCATGGATGGAAATGGAACGTGAAGGTCAAAAACAGACATTCGGAAGTTTCAGCTGGTAAAGAGACCAACACACTGTCATTGAAAACTGCCATCTCGTGCCTCACTCCTCTCGATGCCTTTGAGGAACTGTTCACTGTATAACATTTCACTAAATCTCGCACGCAACCTTTGACTCAACGAGTGTAGAAAATGTTGAGAGCATGAAATAGCCTTCAGGTGGTTAGTGCGATGTACCCATAACGCTCGTGCTACGGACATAAACAAAACGCATCTTGGACAGGGGAAAGACTGGGAGGAGGGAAGGTCTGCACGGGACAGCCCTGCATGAAAGAAGCTGATTTTATGGGCACAGACCTTAAGGAAAACTCCCCATCTGTCCAGCTGCCAGCACAGCCCAGTTGGCTAATTGTTCACAGCTGAGGTCATTCGTACTGACTGTCAAAACTCGCATAATCTAACAAGAAATTCACTGCATTATGCAAATGACAAGAAAATGAGTTTACGTTTTACTATTAGAATTCTAAATTAATCAAAATCTAGACCACTTTCCACGCATTTCCTTTCTGTAAATGTTGGTGTCTTGGACAAGAATAATGACGTAGAAAACCAAAAATGCACGCGAGATTTTGCTTCTGACAAATTCGTCGTGTATATGTTACCCAAATTAATCTCATTCCAATTGGAAAATGGTTACTGCATCCTCTTCAATTCAGTTTCACTAAGCATCTTGTTAAAGGTATAATCTGCTAATCGTTCTTTTCAACTGTAGTATTCTGGCACCGAATGCAGTTATGTTTGCGAATGAGTAATTCTTGTCCTTAAGATCAATTCAGCAGAATCTAAGAGTTTGCTAAAATTTCCCTTTCTCTCTCTCTCTCTCTCTCTCTCTCTCTCTATCTCTATCTCTCAATTCCCGCTACGTTTTTGAAGCTGAATTATTTTCATTACACACTCTCCACCCAGAATATCCGAGGGCTCAACTTGTTTACTCCAGAGTGCACTATATATACGAGGAGCATGAGACGGTGCTCTTGCATTCCCCACATTTTCCACTTGCGCGTCACTCCACAAAGATAAACACTCGTACGTGAGAGGAAATTCTGACTGTGTACCGCGAACAACATTTTTACACTCTCCAGGCTGGTGCCGGGCGAGGCTCTCTCTGGCTCTCTCTGTCTCTGTCTCTCTCTCTCTTTCTCTCTATCTTTCTCTCTGTCCTTCTCGTCTCTTGTCTCTTTATAACCTAACCCTTGTGTAAGCTCATCACAAATGCTGTTTCCAGGGGAGGATGGGCTCCCTGTGCGGGAAGTGGTAAGAATTATCCTTGCGAGAGAAATTGATACAAAGTGATAATTTTTTGCTGGTGTGGAGTGTATAGTTCAGCTACTGAGGCACACATATCAAATGGCAGTACCGTTACGAAATGAGACTTTTTACTTCCGTGTCTTTGACTCTCGACTTTTAGGAATATCCAGTCAGGTTTATAGGTTTCCATGAAGGGAACTGGACGCTGGGATGAGTGAGGAAGTGATATAACGTATTCTTCTCAGTTTCAGGAAATGTACTTTTTCAGTGTGACTGTATCATCATCAAGTACAGTGAGTACCCTCATTTCTAGGAAACAGTTTGTCAAATATTTGTTACTCTACAGAAGACCTACTGGCAGAAATGATGTATCATATCTGTGCCCTCGGTCCGTAGAAGACATACTGGTAAAAATATATTATATCTACGCTCGGTCTTTTGAGCCGATTATCTGTGCTATATGACGCCGCCACACTGATGCCCATGTACCTCAGGCGGGCGTATGTACTCCGGATAGAGAATGTGAGGACGCGTCACCAGTACACAGAGAAACACGGACAGACCCCCTTCACTTTAGATGATTTCAAATACATTTTCCTTTATTTCGCTCTGGCTGGCCAGCCAGCTTGCCTTCAAATCTGTTGAAGAAAGAAAAATAGCTTTCGTGTTCCTATTGAACGAGCAGCCAGACTTGATATATTTATTTTTTTTCTTACTTTTGCTCTAAATGACATTATTTTGCTTCGAGGTACCTGACACCTAAAGTCCTCTCTCTCTCTCTCTCTCTCTCTCTCTCTCTCTCTCTCTCTCTCTCAGAACCAACACGAACCACCATTCTGAAACGCTGGTCGTTACATTCATTTGTGTACGGCTCCGATGGAAGATCTTCCCTACTCGCACCCCTGGTCCCTGGTAAGGCCTCCCTCCACCGTTCCAGGACCCTGGTCGGACTTTCCCTTCACTTTTCCAGTACCCTGGATGTACCTTCCCTCTCACTAACCACTCCAGTACCCTAGAGGGACCTCCCTACCACCACCCCCCAGGACCACTGGGTGGTCGTTCCACCCTCCTTTAACAACCAATTAAACTCAGAATCCAGAATAAGAACTGACGGAATATTTCTCTCTCACTCACAGGGACGCCAGCCGACCCCTCTCTGAATCCTGGCCCATTCACACAAAGGATGATACAATTAGAGGAACGACTGAAAGCAGTAATTAGAGCACCGAACAGTTTTCTGGGAGCAAAAGCGTTTAATGAAAGGGATTAGCGAGTGAGGTAAAAACTGCCACGCTTGACTGACAGAGCATGCCAAACCTTTCTTGACAAAAAGGGTGAGATTGACACCCACGACCCCCGGTGACTACAATAGCTATTGACAGCGACTTCGCCCTTAACAAGGGGGGGGGGGCAAGACATGGCTACACATTTGTCAGTTTCAAAGGAATCTTACGGGGAATTGGCTGCGTGGCACTGGCTAGCCAGCAGACTTAGGGAACATTCTGAGAACTGAGGAAGGTATTCATTGTGTCTGTCATGAGTGGCGGATGTTGACAATGGAAATCTTGTTGGCCGTGGATACCGCTGTTGGCAGTATGTCTTGCTGGCTCTGTGCGGCGGGTGTTGGCAGTAAGTCTTGCTTGCCGTGAGCAGCGAGTGTTGGCAGTAAAGTCTCGCCGGCAGCGTTGCCCGAAAGGTGTTGGCAGTAAAGTCCTGTTGGTTATGGGTGTGCAAGTGCTGACGACAGTGAAAAAAAAACGTTGTGTTGGCTCCGCGTGATTGTTGGTAGCGGTAGAACCTCTCTGGATAAGGTGTGTAGCGGGTGTTGTCAGGGTAAAGAGGGTATGGACAATACAGAAGCATCCATATATACATTTCCATGAATAATACATGGAACACAGTAGACACATCATGGAGAGATCCAAATGCCCGAATACATACCTCTGCTCTCTCTCTCTCTCTCTCTCTCTCTCTCTCTCTCTCAAGTAAGTATTGAAGAAGAAAAAAATTTTCAACTTGATCATAATTATGCAGAAAGTGCAGTCATCATCCCTCGCTCAACAGTATTTCACCGCAGATTTAACGTTGCAGATCGTGTGCAATTCTGCATTTGGTCCAGACTCCCACGGCGACTTTATGTAGATACCCATCCGTGACAGGAAGATCCCAGGGCATGTATTGCCCCAAGGAAAAAAAAAATAAAAGGTCTATAAAGATATAACACAATTTTGGCAGTCAAGATAACCAGCACATTGCCCGTTCAGGTATCATCTCCCTTGTATTCCAACAAATACCTAGTATGTCTTTTACCCACATGGCAAAAATTAAAAAAACGAGGCAGAATTCAGTAGTACATTATGCCACCTGACAGTACAGAGGACAAGGAAAAAAAGATGTAGTAAAACAAGCGTTTATATCTGGCATAATAAACCGGGAGATCCTACTTAATGCTTGTGAAGTTCACCGTAAGCTCGGAGGCAAGCCGGGATATCAGCCCAGAGAGCTATGCTAAAGCTTAGAAAATATACTCAGGATTACCGGAAGAGGTGCCGTAGTAGTGTTGGGAGGTAGGTCGCCTTTACTTGCTAAACGAAATCTGTTTTTGGCTTCTCAGAACAACGGGTTATCGCGCACCGCTCCATCAAAAGGAGTTCACTGGCCTCTTTGGCCAAGACAGTGCTGGCCCTAAGCACGCGCCTCATTTTGACCCTTGAAGTTGATTATATCACGCCTTGCGTGCGCTGGCCTGGCATCTGATCTCACGCTCGAGGGTCAAGTCAAAGCTTCTCAGTCCATCGTAGTCATCTGCCACATCGTCTTGATGAAGGATCGTATAGTCGCGCGCAAAAGAATTCGTAACATACCGTTTAGTGAGTCAGCTGAAAGTGGAAGGTGATAATCACAAGACGCTATGAATTTTTTGAGCAAAAAAAAATGTTTTTAAAACCTAAAAAGTATTTTTCTCCCGACAGAATATAGCTGCATCATAAACTTTTTGGAGAAAAGTACCAGAAAAGGATGTATTTACGGTACTGTCCTACGGATATCAGTGTTCCACTCGGAGGTCGCAATTGTTGGCGAATATTGTAAGATATTTTATGTATCTATTCTCCTGGTATTAATTTGTCACTGATCAATTTTCTCCAGTCGTATATTGCTCATACTCGGTCTCGGTTTCAATGACGTTCGTCTGTGGGACTTCCTAAATATTCACCTGAATCTCTCGCCTTTCCAAGCTGCTGGATATTGTGACAAGCAACTCAAAAGATAAATCTTATCATTATCAGTGGAACAATCCGTCCAACGACACCTTTCAGTAAAAGCATTAACAAGTTAGGAAATAATCCAGTGAGTTTGACCCGTTATGAACTTAGAAGCAACTCTTTAAAGCAAAAATAAAAAATCCATGATGTCTTTAGCTTAGATCAGAGAGAGATAGAGAGAGAGAAAGGAGGCAAGATTCTTGAGAATTCGGGTGTAAGAAAGCTTCCACCGTGAATGTAAATCTTTTGCAACAGGAAAGAATTGAGAGGCAGTGGGAGGAATCAATCGCATGCATGAAAACGAACTGACATGAGAGTGAGGAAGTTTATTGTCCAGACCACACTGAACTGACTGAATCAACAGCTTGCAAGACAGCAAGGTATGGTGACGCTGGAGGCCAGAGACACTGATATATGTTTCGGAATGTTGTAATAGGAACCGAACTCCGCCAAAATAAGGATGGAAGGATCCTGGGCTCTTCGCGAGGACATCCGAACTTGAATTTGCATATGCTGAGAGGCTGTTCACTGCAAAGAAGACATGGAGGATTGGAATTCAGAGTTAAGACTGCGATCTCCGTTGGTTTTAAACCGACTCCTTGACTTTGCGAAATGTCTTCGCCACTCGCATGGTGCAGTACTCAATTTTCCCTTTAGATACGTTATATACGTTCGTTTAAAATGTAATATCTCGTTTCTTTACTTATTCGCAACCGATGGAGAGAGAGAGAGAGAAAGAGAGAGAGAGAGAGAGAGAGAGAGAGAGAGAGAGAGAGAGAGAGAGTGAACTCTTGTACAAGACGAAGGAATATCTTTTCCGCCGAAAGAATAGAAGAATTTATGGGTAAAATATCATAATTTGGTTCCATAATTCTGAATTCACGCGTAACTCATAGTCAACAGCGCTAGCCACTTCACCACGGAAGCTCACTTTCCCAATAACATAAGTCTCTTCGGGTCTCAGGCGTCTCCAGAGAACACTTGAGAGACTATCTCTCATCTACTACGATAGTGCCAGATTGATTGATGTTAGAGGGTGGAAGAAGCTATAGATAGCAATAGATCATAATGACACATCTGTCTGCTCAAGTGTTGATTTCAGAAGTGTGTCTTGCAGATGAGCCATGACAGGAATGACTCGTGATTGAATAATGGCTAAAGTCTGGGAAAGTTCATCCGACAGTGGTGTGTGTGTGTGTGTGTGTTGGCGATGGACTGCAAACATCATCCATTCATTAATCATCTTCGAGATAAATTTGCCCCTTCCTCTGATGATAGATAATGTGAATCTTGAGGTTGATTAATGATTATCTTGAGGACTATCTATCATCATAGGTTTACTAACATTAATAATATTCGTTCAGGGTCTCTCTCTCTCTCTCTCTCTCTCTCTCTCTCTCTCTCTCTCTCTCT
>JAYMFT010308856.1:0-10146 GCA_038088735.1 Panulirus argus | reverse complement strand
TTTTCATACAGGTAAGACGTTCTAAAGGCAGCTTCGCCCAATCAGTCATGTCACTTTCAGATCTAAGTGGATTACGTGTCGAACAAAGTCGCTCCATCTCCGTGCTTCCCTTGCTTCCCTTGTGACACAGGGTGCATTAAGGAGTTTTTCCATACGTAAGATATGAAGGGAATCTGCCTCTCTCTTTTTTTTTTTCTCATAACCTGCAGGAAGACAATGGAAGGTTGGCAACTTCATAGAACACAAGTGTCAGTCAATTTAAGCAACAGAGAACTCAGGATTAAGTGCAAATCTCCCAAAGCTATTGTAAATCCAACAGTTAAATGTGAAACGAAATCTCCATAGCCTCATAAGACTTAAACCCCCTAAATGATAGTTTGATAAATACTGAAGAACATCCAAATAATGCCACCACTGCCCGCCCACAGGTCGAACCCAGGCTACCGATAACAGTAGGCGGAAAGTTTGGACTGATGTACACGTAAACATAATCTGACATACTGAAGAACATGTTAAGCAAAGATATGATCATTTACTAATCAGAGAGCATTTTAAGAGGTACAATATCCAAGGGCAGTAGGATTGCCAACGCTTTTGATCGTTTTCATACGCCTGGACACGTGCCATCATTGTAGTACAAAAACTGAGATAATAAATCTATGCAAGTAGATAATACCATTCTAAGAGTTTAGGGAAAAATAACAGGAGATTAACAGCACCTGAGAGATTCTTTGAATATGATACCAACATATTTGCTCTAATCAAAATCTTTAGCGAATAACAGAACAATGAACTGCCCCTGGGGGAAGGGGGGTATATTGATTGTTAAGAAAATGGGAAGAGTTTTGCATGTTGACCAAGAAGATGTATATGTCAGAGGTGGAGGGAACAAGGAGAAGTGGGAGAACAAATTAGAGGTGCAAGGATGAAGTGAAAAAGATTTTGAGCGATCAGGGCCTGAACATGCAGGAGGGTGAAAGGCGGGCACGGGATAGAGCGAACTGGAACAATGTGGTATGCAGGGGGCGACGTGCTGTCATTACAATGAAGTAGGGCATGTGAAGGAGCCAGGGTAAACCACGGAAGGGTCTGAGCAGCCTGGTTGTGGATAGGGAGCAGTGGTTTCGGCGACTTACACATGACAGCTGGAGAATGAATGTGAGAGGATGGGACCTGTTTTTACGTCTGTTCCTGACGCTACCTTACGAACTCCGGAAACAACGAACAGGTATGGAGGAAAAGGAAGAAAGTTTATCTGTTGAGAATAGATAACACTTCAGTGCGACTGGTTCGCCCCAGTAAGGAGGGATACCTGAGTAAAGTTCGCTCACACGTGCAAAAGAAAAAAATAATAATTCATAAACATTAGCAAAGTAATTCCGAACACCCAGTCAGACGTTAATGAGCAGTCAGACTTCTATACGGATAGTCAGACTTTAAACGATTAGTTAGACTTCAAAGGGACAGCCAGACTTCTAAAAATTAGTACACTTCATACGATCAGGTAGACTTAAGACAGATAGTCAAAATTCAGAAGTTTAGTCAGATCTTAAATAGAGAGTCAGACTTCAAAAGTCTGTCACACCTCGAAAGATCAGTCGTACCTCAAAAGATTACTCAGATAGCTAAAGGATAACCAGATTTCAAATGGATAGCCATATTCCAGACTTCAGAAGATCAGTCAGACTTCAAAAGATCATTCAGACTTCAGGCTAATAGTCAGACTTTATAAAGACAGTCAGCTTTCAAAAGGACATTCAGACTTTGAAAATACAGTTGGACTTCAAAAGGACAGTCAAATTTCAAACGATAGTCAGACTTCAAACGGAAAGTGAGACTTCAAAAAGATAGGTAGATTTCAAAAAGACAGTCAGACTTCAAAAGGACAGTTAGACTTCAAAAGGACAGATACACTTCAGAAAGGTAGGTAGACTTCAAGCGGATGGTCGGACTTCAAAGGGACAGTAAGAGTTCAACCAAAACAGATTAGATTCGGTGAGAAAACACTGCCTGAGCCACAGTGTCTTACTAGCTAAGGCGAAGTTGAATTAGATGGATTCCTAATGTGGGCCAAACCTTCAACAATAACTTGTCACATTAAGATCAACTTTACCAAGCAAGTAGCTGGCTGAAGAAGAAAGCAGGAGGGGCAGGGTTCAGTAAGTTGAAGAAGATATTTCCCAACAGTTACTGCAATTAGGAAAGTAATATTTGATAAGATAATCACAGAGGTCATCATGTACAACTCATATGTGTCTGAGTTATCAAAATTATGGATAAACGAAGGTAGTAAAAAAATTGTCTTTAGTTAAACAAATTCCGGATCATAATATATAAAAGGAACAGATTCATAGGAAAGAAAAGACTTACTATATAAAAAGAAAGACTGGATTTGACAGTACATAAAACGAGAATTGTGTCACATGTTAGATGAAGATTAATAGCGATTAACATCCCCTGAATGAAAGGTGAAATTCTAAACCCTGAAACTCAATAAATGAATCCAGCTACTGGGTGATCAAAGAAACAGCGTATAAAGGAAGTTTCAATAATCCTTAACGACTATGGTTAACCTTGGAAGATAAAGAGGGATTGGAAAAAAAATTTTGTCAGTTTAGAGGTATCTGTATGTATCAAGATACACACAAAACACCGACGGATAATAATATCTACAGATAAAACACTCAGAGATAATTATATCTACAGATAAAACACCCAGAGATAACGATATCTATAAATGAAAAGCCCAAGAGATGATGCTATGTAAGAATTATTATCATGTAACGATAAGGATTTCACACATTTGGTGTTAAAAAAAGTAAGGAATTTTAGATTTGCTGATGGTATCTTTATGGACCACACGAAATAACACGTTGGAAGATGAACCCCATTACGATGGACTGACGCTCGAGACACGGAGTCTTTAAAAAAGGTTTACAGTGGAATGGAAAAGTTAATTTTAAGAAATGAGAGAGACAGGTAACATTTCTTAGTAGAGAAAACGACTAGAGTCAAATCAAGGACAAACCTTGGCTGAATCCAAAACCAGGATAAACTGATAATAATTATGCTAATGTACTCTACACCTGTTTACACTTATCACCGTAGGGAGTATGAGAAGACGATGATGATAATCAAAAGAATGATAATTGACTGATAGAAAAAAATCAAAATAACGACAAAAAATTATCGAAAGATGCAAAATTTTGTAAAGGGCACTAAAAAATTGCTATTGGATGAAAAGCGCGGTACTCATTTACAAAAATGCGAAAAACCTCATAATGACTAGACCGTTTTATTTCATTTCAGTAGATGACGCTCTGAAATGTGCTAAACAACATGAGTTTTTCTTTGGCATACTTAAGATAACTTAACACTAAAGACAATCAACGTTATATTATTATCTTAAAAAGCTGAAACACAGATTGATATAACTTTAACTGTTCCACCAGAATGGAAACAGCGTTAAGCACTAGTTAGCGTTGCTTTACCGTGATGCCCTGTTTTTAAAAGGCATGTCATTTCAAAATCATTGCTTCGGTGGTATCTGTACAGTAAGTCGTTTGTTACAAAAATTAATGTTTGGCTTATTCTTATGCTAGCTGACGAGGAATTTTACAACGAATATAGATACTTCTTTTTTCATCTGATTATTTCTACAAGGTAGTTAATGCACCACAGTTCATATCTATTAGGGAATTCTACTGACTGCATTGACCCTACACATTAACTTTAGTTAGAAATTTTACGTTCTTTAGATTCGACCCTGAAATTTCCACTGCACGTAAAATGCAACAGCAGCAGCTGAAATACCTTTTCGCTATCCTCTCTCTCTCACTCTCTCTCTCTCTCTCTCTCTCTCTCTCTCTCTCTCTCTTCTCTCTCTCTCTCCCTCTGTGGCGGGATTCGAACCGACATTCATACTAATGCCCCGGATACCGTTCGAACCAAGCCAGGATTACAAATAAATTCCTACATAAACCCGCTTGATACTCGAGTTCCCCGCTTGGGGGCAGTTGTTTACGAGACACGTACAGCCCGTCCGTGGTAACTTTCACCGTCAGGAAGATGTCGTATTAAAAGGCACTTGGAGCAGATTCAGTGAACGCATTTTCCTGCCACTGAGTCTCGTTTTACCGTAAGGGGTCGTCTGGCCCCGTGGTGGGCTGAGGATATGAGTGTGCGCATCTGTTCAGTGAGGCAGATGTGTCTCAGCGCAATGTGTAGCGTGTTGGAGGAGTATGTTGCATGTGTGTAATATCCTTGCGAAGTGTGAATGTGATTACGGCATGTCTGTTACGGGGAGAAAGTTTTTTTTACACTCGTGTTGCCCCGTCTCTTTAACCTTGAATATATATGTACCGCATCTTTACTCTTATGCACGTATGCAAACATAATCCGAGTCTAAGACAGGTACCCATTTATCGACTAGTCCCTAAGGAAGGTGTTGAACACCTGGGTTGGGTGTGGGCAGACTGTCACGCTCGGGATTCGAAACCAAGCATGAACGATCCCGGGCTAGCCCGTGCTGACTGGTGGTCAGTAACGCTAACCTCTACACAACGGAGGCCCCGTACAGTAATGAACGTGCAGTTGTGGAGATTGTTTGTAATGTGTTTGTATCGTGTGCTCTCTGAGTGTCCACATGGTAGTAGATGGGATGGTAGATAACAAGAGACCTGATGGCAAAACCCATGAATAGCGCATTGGTACGGTGTACAGCAAATGTCTTTATAGCGTAAGTGTTGTGTACCTGTTGAATGTGGTTCGTAAGTTGTTTTTGCTTTGCGCCGCTGTAGTTGGCGTGTGTGTTTGTGTGTGTGTGTGTGTGTGTGTGTGTGTGTGTGTGTGTTTATATCTTTAGCAAGTCTTCCTGCACTATGGTATTTGCTGTGTCTGTGTGGTGTGTTATGTATAGTGTGCCCATAGTTAAGATAGATAGATGTATAAACAGAAATATAGATAGATAGATAGATAGATGGATGGACAGACAGATACATTGACAGATACACAGATAGACAGATATACATACAAACAGATGGGAAGATCAATAGGTAGATACTTTATTAGGCTAATGAAACTCGTTCTACTGTTAACTGTGCAGAAAACCTGACGGGGGCAGGATTTACAAAGGATTAGTCTGTTTACAATTGAATAAATCATCACACGTTATATGCAACTGGTGTGAACTGAATTATGACGCGTTATACCAGACACTAAGTACCATAAATGATGATCGAGTTTAGTATGAAAGATAGCCTGCTTCTGGCACATGAAGGCAACCTCCAGTAATCTGCAACGTCTCATGAATACATAGCATTGTGACGGAGTAGGATTCTCGTCTCGAATCATTCATTGTCTCTCCTGATTTGCTGGTTATGGGTAGAGGCCATACCCTCCTCTTGATTTTATATCTCTTCCCTGTAGCCTCCTGATGTACTATTTCTGATCGTTATTCAGATTACAGCCATATGTATGAAAATCAAACAGAACAATACTTTCGACTACATTAATATAGAATAATGTCCACTGAATTTAAAAGTTTCGTGTAAATTCGGCACTGGTGATGGTAATACGAGCCGTTTATGAGAGCAGTTTATAATTCACCTCTTTTCAGCTCACATGTTTGGCAAGGGGCAAATCTAGAATGTATTTGATGATAATTTACAAGTTCACTGACTAGTTTAAGAGCTTTACAGGTATCCTTGATGTTAATGCTGTTTTATTGATAAACGAAGACCAGTTTTTTCTAATACAGTTATCTTTATCGAACTTAAGTTTACTGTTTAGATACAATTTGATACTTGTAGTATGCCTAGTATGAATAAAGATATCACATATACATATAAACTCCGACAAAATGTCAGCAAGTTTTCCATTCGATTCACATGAATCATAGAATACGTTCAAAGTCAATCGTGTCCTAGAGTGCTCGCAAAACCTGTCACTAACAGTTTCTCTCACTCCATGATTTTGATGTATATTTTACGACAGGTTCACGTTGCGTCAGGCAACTGATGGTCACAGAGAGTTTAAGCAATTGCATGATTGCCAGATATCTCAGTGGGATCTCTTTATGCACTCTTATACGCTTGCTTGATGTTGCAATAGCAAAAATATCTGAATGAATGTTTTTTCCTACTGGAGCAAGTCAGTATACAGACGAAAATCTGGGTACCCCTACTGAGACATCATTAGCAAGAAAACACAAATTTCGATTTTGTTATCCTCAGTATCTTCACTACTCTCATTTATATTTTCCTGATGGAGAATCGATCAACTAGTCCCTCTCTTACTGTACGCCAGCAAAAAATTAACACAAAGTAATTCCCGTGGGAGGTAGAGTGGCCGAGATCTTGACTTTCCAATTTGGATAAACAGAACAGATCAGTGTTTGATGACTGCACAGTGTTTTTGATGACTGGCACACGACCTCTACTTGCTTTATCTAACAGACATCGCGATCAGCTCTTGCGCAAGAGAAACCAGGTGGTGTTCTAGGATGACGACGGTGTTCACTCAGCTAACCAGGTGGTGTTATAGCGTGACGACGGTGTTCATTCAGCTAACCAGGTGGTGTCATAGGGAGACGACGGTGTTTTCTCAGCTAACCAGGTGGTATTATAGCGTGACGACGGTGTTCATTCAGCTAACCAGGTGGTGTTATAGGGTGACGACGGTGATTTATCAGCTAACCAGGTGGTATTATAGCGTGACGACGGTGTTCATTCAGGTAACCAGGTGGTGTTATAGGGTGACAACGGTGTTTTATCAGCTAACCAGGTGGTATTATAGCGTGACGACGGTGTTCATTCAGCTAACCAGGTGGTGTTATAGGGTGACAACGGTGTTTTATCAGCTAACCAGGTGGTTTTATAGCGTGACGACGGTGTTCATTCAGCTAACTAGAGCTCTCATTTTATAAGCATCGCACCGCTGTTCCTCATACGCGATACAAGCTATTGTTATATTTTCGATGACTTTATCATTTCGCAGACTGCACACTGGACAAGTTCACCCACGGCGAAAGTAGTTCCATGACCAAGTTTTCCTCACACCACAATGGGGTCATTTTTTTCGCCACGATCTCCAAGGAACAATATAACATTCGCCAACGAAGAGGTGCAGGTAACCTGAGATACTTTCCAAAGACATGCGATTTCGCGGTATCGCTCGGTGCTAAAAGTCTCCCTCGAGCATTATTAAACGCACATTGGCTCATCGTGTTGTACAGCAAGGACATCGGCCATCATCGTCCAAGTGACAGAAATCACACGAATGCTCCAGATGTTATCCAAATATCATCCAGATAGCCTATATCTCGTTGATTCCTGATAAAATGCGCAGTTCAAACATGACATTCATACAGGATACCACGGAAAAAAAAAATGTCGAATTAAGTTGATAAGAAAACGTGGGGATGGCCTCAGAGCAGCGCCACCTCTGTGAACATCTGAAATCATTTAAGTTCGTTTTGTGTTTTGAGGGTTTATTTGTGTCTGTCTAGTGAATCTGTATCGTGTGTGAGTGTGTGTGTGTATGTATGTGTGTGTGTGCGTGTGTGTGTGTGTGTGTGTGTGTGTGTGTGTGTGTGTAACGAAATATAATGAATAAATACCGGTTTACTGAATCTGGGTAGCCATTTGGCTGAATATGAACAGTTGAGGTATTACAGATATCACAGAACTAAGAGGTCACATTAGCAATTGGTTAACTAGTCATTAAAGAGCTTAGATCAAGGTGGGGCTGGATATGTAATGCTTTGGTTAAGAAAGGGAATGAGGTACATCTACGTAGTTGGACTGGCAGTTAAACAGGAATGTTCACAGAGTGAATACTATGGTTTAAACATGATGCACTCTGTTGAACATCTAGTAATGAACAGTTACAGTAACAAATTAGCTGACAAAGCCTAACAAAGAGAAAACTGAGCTGTTTAATTACTTAGCTGCGCACTTGTTTATGAATTGCCCATGAAGTTCACAATGGTAGGTATAGAACTGTTCTTATGTCTGACTCAACGAGCTCTAATTGGTGCAAGTCGATTGTGGTGACGAACGGCGTTCCGTGGAGGTGGGGTGTCAGAGGGGAGGAGGTCTCGGTAACGGGGTGTGTGTGTGTGTGTGTCAGCAATTCATTGCTAAACTGCCGTTTGAGCTGCCAGTGTTGGTCGAAGAGGGCAGACAGGTTCAGCCTCTTCGTAGAAAGTATGAAATTGCCCAAGGATGTCTCTGCATGCCCTTTTTTTCAGCACTGTTTCCAGCTGGTCCCTCTGCGTATCTGTTAGTGAGATGGATCAGGCTGGCGTAGGTCAGCTTAGGTACAATAAAGATGGTACAGACATTCCTTAAGCTTAAATGACTGGACGCCTTATGATTTCAGTCGGCGGAGAAGGAACAGGCAGCATGAGGAGGAAGGTCGATGACAGAGCTAACATCACTATTCTAGTTAAACCATCATCTACAGTGACGCCGAGGAGTTTGAAGACTTTGTTACTCGAAGGATTTCAGAGCCTACTGTGATGTCATTGGTGATGACGTCCTTGACCAATATCCACGAAGCCATTGTGTTGCAACGCGGCTGTGTTGTGTTTCTGGAGCATGATACGTGTTTATGTGAGCCATATGTCTTTGGGTAATGTCTGTTAGTAAGGTATACTGAATTTCTATTCTACATGTTGAAGGGCTCTGGTGAAGAAGGGAGAACTGCACTGAGTCCATGGCATGAACAAGAAAGGGAAGAGAAACAAAGAAGAAATATTCTAAGAATACTTTTAATCAACTCGAGTGTGAGATGATGTGGCGGTAGGAATTGAACAGGTAGAAACATATTTTACAACTCTATCTTGGTGGAAGAACTCAGTAAAGCAAGATGTAAACTATTTTGGAACCCCAGTCTTTTCCATCAGCTCTCCTCTTCTTAGGCAAGACTTCATTGCTTCCTAAACAAAATTTCTGGCAACCAGTAGCCAAGTTAAAATACATCCGTTTACAAATCTTGAGCTACTGGGATTCCATAAGCATTTTATTTTTCTATTATTATCATTATAGAATTTCGTGAAGCCCCTAGAGGAAGCTCGAGAAACCCTGGGAACTTCTTTTCGTAAACACTGGGTTCGAAATAAATGCTGGGGTACAGTGAGGGGGCTTAATGTCACTGAAGTTCCTCTGTATGTCTGTGAACGGGGATACTAAATGTGATGCGATGGAAGCGAAAGAAGGTGTTATTCTGATGATCCATAGTGAAACAAAAGATGAACGGTATCTTATTTATGGTGCAGTGGTTAGTGTTGCTGACCATAGGTCGGCATGGGGAACAACCCAGGGTCGGACTCGCTTGGGTTCGAATCCTGGACGTGACAGTTGGCCTCCAACCAAAGCCAGGTATTCATCCTCCCGTCATAGCTGGTCGACGAATGGGATTAGGAGACGGCAATGCGACTGTGAAACATAAAGAGTACTCACAAGTAGCTGTCAAAGATAATACTGTCCTTTTAGCTGAGCCAGAGAAAGAATTGAACAGAACAGTAGGAAGCTTTGATGAAAGTAAATACGAGTGAAAAAGATTCCGGTTTCTGCAGGTGGTTGTTGGAAATACTATTCCTTTAAACATACCCAATTTTGCTCTCCCAGGTAATGTTCTCTCTTTCCACACATTCTTCATCGCTCCCAGAACCTTCGCCCCCTCCCCCACTCCATTTGCTGCAAATTCCACTCGCAAATATCTAAAACACTTCACTTCCTCTAATTTTTTTTCCATTCCAACTCGCATCCCAGCTAACTCGTCCCTCAACCCTGCTGAACCTAATGACCTTGCTCTTATTCATATTTACTCTCAGCCTTCTCCTTTCACACACTTTACCAAACTCAGTTGCCAACTTCTGCAGTTGTACTGGAAGGCAACCAGTTAGGGTAGTATAACTGCCTAAATATTTTTCAGTGCATGATCCCTCTGTGAAAATGTCTGTAGTTATGTCCATATTTCTAAGAGCACTAAGGATTTGTGACCCCACAAGTTTGACAGAGGAATGTAGTCATATAAGGTATACATTTAAGCAGTTATACTACCATAACTGGTTTGTGAACAAAGCTTACTGGAAAGCTAGGAAGACTTTTTATGCTCCCATTATCAAAGATGTTACAAATG
>JAYMFT010308845.1:0-10146 GCA_038088735.1 Panulirus argus | reverse complement strand
TTTGCAAATAACTTATAATTGGTGAAACGGATATCAGTGAACCCTTACAACTAAGTTATAACTAGTGGACTGAATATATATATTTCATATTAAATTATATCACTTATATAATCATCATTATTATACTTGATTGCCGTTTCCCGCATTAGCGGGGTAGTGCTAGGATACTGACGAAGTTAGACCCATCCACTCAAATACACACATATACACATACATGTACATATACATATCAACATATTTATATATACATACACATACATATGTACACATGTACATATTCATACTTGCTCGCCTTCATCCATTCCCAGCGCCACCCCACTCCACAGGAAATAGCATCGCCACCCCAAGTCAGCGAGGTAGTGCCAGGAAACAGACAAAGAAAGGCCACATCCACTCACATATGTGTATATACAGTAATTCCTCGATCTAACGGACCCCAATATGACAGATTTCGGATTTATTATTAATTAATATTAATTAAATGAAATTTAAAAAAATTAAAAAATCTTAAACACTGCACCATGCAAATTTCATATCAAGCTTGTTTTTTGGTAGTGTGGGGTATACTCGCTCTGTTTCAGTGTCAGTCTACCTCTAGCTATTGTTCGGTCAGGCTGTATACAGAGAACTGTGACTCATCAAATAATTTTGCATAACCCTAATATCTATATGTATTCAGCTGCACAGGTGCTTACCATACCTAGAAAAAAAATGAGTTCTTTGTACATCAAACAATATTCAAAAAGGATTCACTGTGGCAAAGTGACATCCACACTTGTCTTCCAAGTGAAAGCCAGAGGAGTAAACTTTAACTTAAAATATTGCTTGCTATATAGCAGCCATTTGAATTACAACATATCTAAGCATCATGTCTTCCTGATGCTTTAGATCATTATGCACATGGATTAGCTAGGATAAATCCTGATATGGACCCTCGTCATATGACAATCCCTTTTACTCAGAGGAAGTGTCTTATTTTTCAGCTCTGGTGTTCCATTGTTGACAGCAAATGCTGTGTGGGAGTGTGTGCGTATGCATGTTATCTGTGTGCCTTAAACTTGTGCCTAATTTAGAAGACATAATTTAGAAGAAACAAGAATAACCTCTTTATGAGGTGAATGATCATATATGTTTCAGAGGTGGAGGGTACAAAAAGTGGGAGACCAAATTGGAGGTAGAAGGATGGAGCAAAAGGGATTTTGAGCGGTTGGGGCCTGAACATTCTGGAGGGTGAAATGTGTGTACGGAATAGAGTGAAATGGAACGATGTGGTATACTGGGGTCGATGTGCTGTCAACAGACTGAGCCAGGGTATGTGAAACGTCTGGGGTAAACCACGGAAAGGTCTGTGGGGCCTGGATGTGGTTAGGGAGCTGTGGTTTCGGTGCATTACACATGACAGCTAGAGACTGAGTGCGAGCAAATGTGGCTTTTTTTTGTCTGTTTCCAGGCGCTACCTCACTGTCGCAGAGGGTGGCAATGCTATTTCCTGTGAGTCAGGGTGGTGCCAGGAATGAATATGTACATGTGTATGCATATGTATGCATATTTGTATACGTTGGTATGTATATGTAGGTATTGTGCATATATGTGCGTATGATTTGGACATATGGAATGAACGAGTGAGGAAAGGTTGACAAAGAGGATATATGTGTCAGAGGTGGAGAGAACAAGAAGTGGAAGATCAAACTGCAGGTGGAATGATGGAGTGAAAGGGATTTTGAGTGGTATGAAGCCTGAACATGCAGGAGGGTAAAAGGCATGCATGGAATGGAGTGAAATGGAATAATGTGGTATACTGGGGTCGATGTGCTGTCAATGGACTGAACCAGGGAATGTGAAACGTCTGGGGTAAACCACGGAAAGGTCTGTGGGGCCTGGATGTGGTTAGGGAGCTGTTGTTTCGGTATGTATATGTATATGTAATTGTATATGTAGGTATTGTGCATATATGTGAGTGTTTGTATATATGTGTGTATATGAGTGGATGGGTATTTCTTCATGTTTCCTGGCACTACCTCACTGATGAGGGAAACAGTGATCAAGTATAATAAATATAAATAAATAATAATAAAGAGTATGTCTGAAGGTACAGTATTCCCAACGATGATTTATGGATGCAAGGCATGGGTTGCAGGTAAGAATGTGTGAAATGTGGATGTTTTAGAAATGAAATATCTGAGGGCAATATGTGGTGTGAAGTGCATTGAGTAATTAATAAAATGATGAGAAAGAGTTGTGGTGACAAGTGTTGATAAGAGAGGTTTATGTGTTAGAAGTGGGAGGGTGGTCATGCTAGAAATGGAAGGATAGAGTGCATAAGATTTTGAGTTCTCAAAGCCTGACCTTGCAAGATGGTGAAAGACATATATAGAATAGACTGAAATTGAACAATGTGGTATACAGGGGTTGATGCGCTGTCAATGGACTCAACCACAGCATGTCAAGTGGCCAGGGGAACCAAAGAAAATTCAGTGGGGCCTGGCTGTGGACAGAAAGTTGTGATTTTGGTGCATTACATATGACAGCTAGAGAGTAGATGTGAGCAAATGCGGCATTTCTTCATCTGTTCATAGCGCTGCCTTGCAAATGCGGGAAACAGTGATCAAGTATAAAAAATTACAAGGCAGTGAATTTCTTCATCTGTTCCTTGCACTATCTCCTTACAGCTGGAAATAACTAACATGAAAAAAAAAAAAGGTAACCCATTACTGGTGCTGCCTTGCAAAGTGCCTCCTTCTTTGACAGAACTAACTACACCAGTGGATCTGCATAATGATAGAACACTGTAGTTGTTGCAACTGACAAGGTTATATAACACCATATTTATTTATTGTTGCACTGCAGTTTTTATCACCATAAAACTATGCATAACAAATCATAAAAATTCTCTTTCAGTGAAGTGCTAGTTGACATTGGTAGGCTGAAGCAGAGTGTGGAAGACTGCAATAACAGAGATGCTTCAAATAACTACTTGAACTTTTCTTACTTTAGGAGTTCTGACCTGTAAAGTATCAATCAGACAAGAATATTCCACAAGCTATGTTATTAGAGGTGGCAAGCAAGGCTAAAGGTCTTAGCAGCAAAAAGAATTCATAATTCACTAAAACCTTCATGACTTACTGAGTTCTAATCTATGCCACTCAAGTTATGAAAACTCGTATCAACCATAAACATCATTGAAGATATTCAATCATATCTAATACACAAAATATTCACAATAACTTTAGTTTTCAATGTTTTTTTTCAATGCTTAATTGTTTCTTTGTTAGAAAGGTAGCAGCAAGAACAGCCAAAGAACAGCCTCATTTGCTAAAATCAATTCTCAAGCTTTCATGAACAATGCAATGAAATTAGAACTCTGAAACACGGCCAAGCCCTATAGACTGATCTGTGGTTCACTCACACCACTTCATGTGCCCTAGTTCAGCCCAGTGACAGCATGTCACCCCTTTTATAACCCACTGCTCCAATTTGCTCTATTCCATACATGCCTTTCATCCTCCTGAATGTGCAAGCTCCAATAACTTAAAACTGCATGTCACTCCTTGTACACCCCATTGCTCCAATTTGCTCTATCTCAAGCATGCCTTTCACCCTCCTGAATGCTCAAGCTCCAATAACTTAAAACAGCATGTCACCCCTTATACACCCAACTGCACCAATTTGCTCTACCCCAAATAAGCTTTCACCCTTCTAAATGCTCAAGCTCTGTCTCCTTGCTCTATCCCTCCTCTTACTCCCTCCACTTCTGACATATATATTCTCAAGGCCAGTCTCTTTGTTCATTCCCTACAGACTGCAAACTAAACCATCTTTCTAAAAAAACTCTTGCTTTTACCTCCTACACCAACCTAACCATAAACAAAGTAACCAACCAATTGCTCGGAACCACTCACTCTTCTCTCTTCCTACACGTACACATGCCTTATATCCTTGATAAAAGCTTCTTGCTGTTTCCAGCTGCTTTCCTACAACACCATATATCCCTAAGACCTTCCACAAGGTATCTTTATCAACTCTATCATATGATTTCTAAAGATCCAGAAATGCCATATAGAAATTCATCTATTTCTCCATGTACTTCTCACACACATTCTTTGAGGCAAACACCAGATCCACACATCCCCTACAACTTTTGAAACCACACTGTTCTTCCCTAGTCTGATGCTCTGTATATGCCTTCTACCTCTCAATCAGTACTCTCCTATACAACTTAGCAGGTATACTCAAAAATTTATATCTCAGTAGTTTGAACACTCACAAATTTATCCCCCTTGCCTTTATAAAATGGCACTATACATGCATTCCATCAATCCTCAGGCACCTCACCATGATCAATACCTACACTGAAAATCATAACTAACCAATCAACAAGTCACCCCCTCTTATGAATTTCAACTGCAATAGTATCCACTCCAGCCATCTAACCTCATCTTATGTAAGGCTTCCAGCGCCTCTTCTCTCTTCACCAAATCACTCTCAAGGACTCTCTCACTTCATATAACACCACAACCCTAACACCCCACATCTGCCACCCAAACACATTCAAAAGTCCTTTAAAAACACTCACTCCATCTCCTCCTCACTTCATCGCTCCCTGTTGCCACTTCCCAACTTGTCAGCATCTCCAATGTTCCCATTTGTTCTCTTATATATCTTATATTTCTGTAATTCAAGCATTAACTGTTATCGTCCCCCTGCCATTATATAACAGTGCTATCTAGGCACTCTGCCAGTCCTCGGGCATCTCACACTGAAAAATCTTAGCTAACCAATCAGCAACACCATAACCCTGTCTTGAGATATTCAGCTGCAATTCCATCCACCACAACTGCTTTGCCACACATCATCTTAAGCAAGGCTTTCAGTGCTTTCTTTATTCACAAAACCATTTAGCAACTCTTGCACTCTGCATACCCCTCAACCCAAACGACCCAAATCTACCATACAATCATCTAAAATGCTCAACAGTCCTTCAAAATGCGAGCTCCATCTCTTCACCACCTTCTTGCCTGTCATTACTTCCCAATCTGCTTCCCCAACTGATGATCCCATTTGTTCACTTTGTCTCCTCCCACTATTCATCTGCCCCAAAACATTTTCCTATTTTCATGAAGTTTAACTATTCTCTCTCACCCCATCTCTTATTTGTCCTTTTTTCAGCCCCATTACCTTCCATTTGACTTCCTCCTGCTTTCTCTTGAACACTTTCCATATACATGCATTCCTTCCCATATGCCTCTCTTTAACTTTTCATAAGCAACTTAAATACCTTAATTCTACCACTCCCTACCCTTTCTTTTATAAGCCCACTTTCAACATACCACATACATAAGCAATGCTTCCCTAATATCTACCACTCCTCTCGCCCTCCCTTTGTTTTATTGTCTTTCACACTTTCTGCCAATCTTCACGCAGTCCCTGTTGGTATCTTTGCACACAAGTCTTTTCTTAGCTCTGTTACTTTCACCACCTTCTTCCCACCCACGTCATCTCCTCTTTTAGACAGTACACTCACCTCCACCAACAAATTATCTGAAAACCTACCAGTGGCTACTCCCAGCACATTCACACCCATCACTTTCCTTGCATACCTGTCAACAAGAAAACAATCATATAATGCCCAATAACCCCCAACCCCATTCACACATACATAATTATATACCCAAATTTTTTTTCAAACCAAGTATTCACAATAACCAATCCTTTTTCTACAAAAGAATCAACAAACTGTTCACCATTCTCATTTACACTTGGTACCTCATATCCCCCAGCTATGCTACATCACTCATTCTTACACTCACATCTTCTATAACTAAGAACTGATCTCTTGCACCAAAATTGCTGAAGCACTTACTTGGTTTCTCCCAAAAGATTTGCTCCTCTTCAATCTTGTCAATACCAAGTGTGTAAACACAGTAATATCTAATGAATATTTCCTACTCCTATATTCTACCAGTCTTTCATGCATCAAAAATATGTAAGATTTAACCATCTAAAACCAAAAATTTTTTTCTTATACATGTTTGCCATTTCTTGCATTAGCAAGGTAGTGCAAGGAATGGACAAAGAAGCAACCTCATTCACTTACATCCACTCTCTAGCTGCCATGTATAATGTACCAAAACCAGAGCCCTCTATCCACAAACACACTCATAGACCTTTCCATGATTTCCCCAAGACAATTCATATGCCATTGTTTGGCCCACTGACAGCACAACGTCCCCTCTATACCACATCGTTCCAATTCACTCTACCCCTTGCACATCTCGGACCCTCCTGCATGTTCTGGCCCTGAACCTTCAAAGAATCCTTCCACCTCCTTTGTTTCCTCCTTTTCCTTGTTCATTCCGCTTTTACATGTATACCCTCCTACTAATCCTTTCCTCACTCATCCTCTTCATACATCCAAACCATTTCAGCACATCCTCTTCAGCTCTCCCGAACATGCTCCTCTTACTATCATACTTCTCTCTTACCCTATCATGATTTATTTGATCAACCTTCCTCACACCACATGCTGTCCTTAAACATTTTACTTCCAAAACATTCAACCTTTACATTTCTGTCTAAAGCCCATAACTTGCATTTATACAACACCCACGGAATACTATACCATCAAACATACATATCTTTGGTCTTAAAGACAGTGATTCTTTCCACACAATCCTCAATTGGCCCATGACCTTTGCCCCCTCACCTACCCTGTGGCTCTCTTCAGCTCCTATGGTTCCGTTCACTGCCACATCCACTCCCAGTTATTTAAAACACTCCACATCCTCCAAGTTCTCTCTATTCAAACTCACACTCTAATTAACCTGTTTCTTCTTGCTGCTAAACCTAATAACCTTGGTTTTATTCACATTTACTCTCACATCTCTCCTTTCACACACTGTTGTACATCACCTATACATAACCAATGAACCTCTTTTGTGGGGTTCCTTCAGCTTCAAGGCAATGCTTTTCAGAAGCATGGTAATGATGGACATCTTTGGAGCAAGAAGTTCCTCAAGAGACCAAACTCCATTTCATTAACTGATGTCATTACAGCCTCGCTAAAGGTGACCTTACCTTTTCACTTGAGGTGTAACCATAAGCAGGCAGAGTCCAGTAACACCTAAGATTTATAAACAAATGAGAATAAAGTACAAGTTTGACGAGCTTATCATAATACAATACAGTGACATAACATATATAAATGTTTCCATGTTGCTGACTTTACAGCACATCCACACTACAAGACTGGAATCTCTGATAAATAATGATGCATCATCTTCCCATCCTTGGATATATGTGGCAGAATACTACCCAAAGGAGTAAGGCTTATGTCAGAAAAATTGGACTGATCATTGACTGAAGCCCAAATGTCACTAATGTCAGGGAGAACACCATTCTTTGGTTTTCCTAAGTAAAAGACAAGCAACCGTCTCTAACCATGTACTACATTATTCTGAACAGATGATAACTTTATTCAAAGGTTCTTTATCTGCCAAAGAGTGCACTAACAAACAGCTCTTTCATTAGTATGATGCAACAAGCAAACTGTATAAAATATATAGTAATAAACCATAAAAGTTCTATATATTCTATATGTAGCTAACAAATTATCAGACAAGATTAACCATGTCCATGTTAATCTGATCATCATTATAAGTAAGGGAGTATAAAATACTCTTTTGATGCCTTCATGGCCCTCACTACTTTCTTAAGTTATTTCAACAACATAAAATATTTCTACAACTGTAATTCTTCTAAAGAAGTATGCTTAACTTCAGTACAAAATAGCAATTTTCATAAGGATACATTTTTCATAGTGATACATTATCTAAAGACCAATGTTCCAGTAAAGTTTGAAATCTTCAGCAACATCAGGTCTTGAGAGAAAAGAGAATAGGGAAAAGAAAGTGAGAACAAGAACAGTGAAGAGTTCTAGATGAAAAAGAAAGTATGAGGAACAATATACAGAGATTAGATGTATAATACACACATTGAAATTTGAAAATCTGTGCTTCTAAAACCCAAAAACTCCAAATACCTGTTGTCGAGCACAATCAGATTTACCAAGAAGTTGGAAAGCATTTCCAGAGTTGGCTGCTTTATTCACAATTGCAATAGCAAGGAATATGTTACTGTTCTCCCTGTCTAAACATATGTTAGCTAAGCTCCACGTTTTTCCCAAGTATGTGAGACATATTTTCACAAGTTCTGCTCTCACAATGACATCCAAAATGGGTAGAATTGAGGGTGCTGGATGCAGCGTTACAAAGAATATTAAATCTTTCCCAGCTTTGTCTGCTTCTGGGTGCAATAATTTCACTCATGGGGCTACATCTTTTGAACATTCTCTACTATCATACAATTTTTTAAATTTATATAATACTGTTTGCATTAACTATGTACTCGGTCATTCTATTCCAACCATATGCCACTCTTAAACTACAAATTCATTCTCTTTCATTCATCCACCATTCATACTAAAAATTTATTTCTTTACATCTTTCTTAAAAAGTTTCTTGCTTGCTTCCAAGTTATGCCTTTTGGTTGCTCTATTCCTACATCTTTTGAATAACTGTTCAATGTCCATGTCATCGATGTTTTAAAAAAAATTTGTGATCAGGTCACCCTTCACTCTTCTCTTTTCCAAGATGGGCAAATTTAAAGCCTTTAGCCTTTCCTTGTAACTTAGCTCTCTTAGAAGATGCAAACACCTTTCCCATTTTTGTCTAGGGATAAGTTCCTAACAATATGCGTATATTATAACTCTGTGACAAACATACTTGATAATACTTAGGAAAATTAAGGTTGTGCTCCACTTTCTAGAGTTACAGCTTTTTTCACTTCAGATGCAAAAGAAAAAGTGAACTCACATATTTTTTTTGAGATGGTGTAGTTAGCAGATTTGTAGAGATAATCCCCATAAAAAGATAAAAAAGGCATCTTTGCAAAAATTATGGGACACATTTATGAGCTCATTTTATCATTAACAAAGCTATACATAAAGAAAACTTAAAAATATCAAATACTGTACATCAAAAATATATGGTGCAGGAAGGGGGCTACTAGGGAAGGGAGAAAAAGAGAAGTGGGTATGGTGTCGCTGGTAAGTCGAAAGGTGGCTGGGGTTTCTGACAAGTGCAATTTCTTTGTTGGTTACAGAATATCAAGTATGAGCAGTGCCACAAGCAATAAGTGCCAAATGCCAAAAACTCTGGATTTCTGTTAATGTTCACAGATGTCATAGGCTGCACTGCTGAGTTCTTATAAGATAACAATAGTAATATGACAATATAATGTCAAAACTGGTTGAAAGCTGCCCTAGGGCCAGAGTAGCCTCAGGGTAACAGATACCACAAAGACACACAAGTAGCCCCCACTAACCTTTCTCACCAGATACTAGTTAGACTCAGAGTTTGCCTATTGTTGGCCTCCCAATCAATCTTCACTCATATCTTAACCCTTAAATGTTGGGTTACTTTGCTAAAGGTCACAAGCAATTTAAAATAAAGATTAAGGTCTTCTTTCTCTTTCCCATTATAAATAGAAAAAAAAAATAAAGTGAAAGGCCTATCTTTTAGAACATGCAGGAGGGTGAAAGGTGTGCAGGGAATAGAGTGAAATGAAACGAGGTGGTATACCGGGGTCGACGTGCTGTCAATGGACTGAACCAGGACACGTGAAGCATCTGGGGTAAACAATGGAAAGGTCTGTGGGGCCTGGATGTGGATGGGGAGCTGTGGTTTCAGTGCATTACACATGACAGCTAGAGACTGCGTGTGAGCAAATGTGGCCACTTCATCTGCCTCCTGGCACTACCTCATTGGCACAGGAGGTGGAAATGCTATTTCCTGTGGGGCAGGGTGGTGTCAGGAATGGATGGGGGCGAGCAAGTGTGAATATGTACATGTGTATATGTATGTACATATGTATATGTTGATATGTATATGTATGTACTGTACATATGTGTGCATGTATGTATATATGTGTACGTGGGGGAATGGGTCTTTGTCTGTTTCCTGGCACTACCTTGCTGACACAGGAAACAGCAATCAAGTATGATGATAATAAAAATAATAATAATAATAATAATAATAATAATAATAATAATATATATATATATATATATATATATATATATATATATAT
>JAYMFT010308834.1:0-10146 GCA_038088735.1 Panulirus argus | reverse complement strand
CCTTAAACATTTCATTTCCAATACATCCACCCTCCTCCGTACAACTCTATCTATAGCCCATGCCTCGCAACCATATATAAATATATATATATATATGGTATAGGTTTTGTGATGTGTCCATCCAAATCCACATTTACTCCAACATCCCCAACGGTCTCCTCCCTCAACCAACACTTAAACCTGAGAGCATCCCTTCATGATCCCAACATCCCCAACATTCCTATCCTCCTCCACCCCTCCATACCCTCAAGGAAGCGTTACTCCCCCAATCTCCCAAACATATTTTTCCTCTACCACTCCCCCGCATCCTCAGGCAAGCCCCCCTCAACCCCAGCATCCCCAAGCGTCTCATTTGCACTCCTCCAAGACATCATCCCTCCTCACAAAAACACTGCCAGCGTAGGCTTATCTCTCCCTCACTGCACTGCACCCCCTTACATCAAGAGAGACCCCTCCCCCCAAACATGGTCTCCCTGATCACCCACATATCCTCAGGGCACTTCCCTACTAACCCTAACCCCTGCACTGTTTCCTCCGTCCCACTACAGCGCCTTAGTCAATATACACTCCTCCTACACCACACCCCATAGCCCCCTGTCTCTTCTCTCCCTCTCTCCCAATAGCTCATCTGACTTCAAAAGGTTATGTGTGAGGCTGAACAAACATTCTTGCGGAGAAAAAAATTCAACCACGAATAGCAGAATTGCTTTGTTTGGAGACTAAATAGGAATAATTTGGTAGGTCTGGGTGAGTCATCGCATCATTCGCCGTGGCCGAACACTGTCAGCTGTTTCCTTGTGTGTAATCACCTCTTTGTATCATACGGAAAGGGAGTTTTACGTATGTGTGTGTGTGTGTGTGTGTGTGTGTGTGTGTGTGTGTGTGTGTGTGCGTGTGTGTGTGCGCGTGCATGCGTGCGTGTTCTTACGTCCGTCTACCAGTTGGGAGTCTGTCGATTTATCCACCTGTATTTCTTTAGCGTTTTCTGAATACGTTTATGTCTGTGTGCTCGTACGCCTGTGTACTTATTTGCGCTTTCGATCATCTTATAAACCATTTTTTTCGTGAGTAAACGCATACATGTGTTGTGGATGTGTATGTGTATTTGTCTGTGTATATATGCGTATGTGTGTTCTGTTCCTGCTTTTAGAAAGTTGTACCATAAAGGGAGGGACCTCCAGCCCACAACTCCCCGCCACCCACCACCCACCCGTACGACACGGAGAACACACGCCGCTCCTAAAGTCTCGATCCCTATCGCCATGTTACCTCATGTGTTCATCTCATATCTCACATTACTCTCGAATGACCTCACCACACCCAATTTCTTATTACTGTCTTGTCTCTCCTCCTACCTATTACGATCATGTCGAAAACCAAACCTTCTGCCGCATATTACTCTATGATTATATCCGTATCATATATATTTCCAGCGTTCCGCTAAAGCGTATCCACACACGTTAACTTTTGCAAATTCTTCTCTGGTTTGTTTCCCAAACAATCTCAAATTACCATTTGTTGTTTCAGTTTAGTCTCCTGAATGACATCCATGCGAGCGAACAAGGTAATTACTACCCTACCTGTAAATATGGAGGCAATCCAACTTATACACTCTTACATATTAAACAGCAACTTGATGATGACATTAGTAATTTTCAATGTACTTACCTTTTATCGCTTGTGGATGTAATCCCGGCGAACGAATCCCTAACCAACAGGGTCGCTGTACGAAGAGACAAAATAAAGGCACGTTATTTCAGGCAATAATAATAATAATAATAATAATAATAACAATAAAAATCCGTTATGCTGGGTGTTACCATGTGTGTAAAAGATGCTATGATAATCATATTGCCCATACAAGGGTACACACGTTCATAACATGTAAATGATTGCTGTTTTTCTTCCCTCGCAATGACTGCGTCTGCCTGTCATGAATATCATAAGAATTCACTGAGACAAGTACCTCCTGACTGTCCGTATGTATGTCTAAATTCATTTCCAAAAGTTGAAAAACTGAGCCACAGAGAATACAGATATACAGTACAACTCCCCTGAGTGTATCCATGACCTAAAATACTTCCTTGCTTTATTACTGGGATCTCTGAACATCTTTTGGTACCACTTACCATAACATTCTTCTCCATAATCTTCAATAATCTGATATCAACGGCGCACCGCTGACGAGATCTACGTTACAGTGCAGAAACAAGGCGTCTCAGTCTCGGTAACCTTCATTTACAACTGACAGGGTTTGTCTGCGGAGGACCTTGGGAATCTATATTTGGGCACTTGTTTAAATAACAGTGTACGTGAATGACACTGTCATTTCCTACAGACGGGTTTGGACCAATCTTTTTGGCCGACGACAAGACGGATGCAATTCTACCACTGCCCTTAGAGCACCTCAGTATTCCCGTTTGTACACAGACGGACATACGCAACGCTTGGTCCGTCACAATCAGGCTGTCTCTAAATTTCACGGTGTGTCACAATCAGTTTGTCTCTAAATTTTAAAAAGACGTTTCACACGATATCCCGTAAAAGCCATATGCCTTACAATGAATTTCTATTTGCTAGAGACAAACTCACACACGTCACCAGCTACCTAATTCCTTTTGGCCTAACTCGCCGGCGTGTCACTGAAGTACAACTCACATTTCCCGAAAGTGTGGGATACACTGTAACGCACTCATCATCTGACAACCAAGCGAGTTACTCCACTAATTACTCGCTGGAGTATCAGCAACCAATTCATGATGCTACATCATTATCAATATTCCAGACACACACACACACACACACACACACACACATACACACCGGAATACGTATTCACGGACATTTATATACATTTTTGCTTTGATGGTTTAGATATTTATATTCTGACGTAAAGCAGTTTCATCCTGTCATTTTTATATGAAAAGGGTTACGAAAAAAAAATTAAACAAATATTTTTCGTCCACATTGCTGCTCTTCGGTCAATAACCAACTCTTTTGTTACTTCAACCGTCATAATGCAGTGCATCAGTTACATCAGCCGGCATTAAACACAAAATATGCGTTCTATTATACAGAAATGCCGACCACTACACGTACCTTCATCGCGACACAAAAAATTTTCACTCCCCTTTGTTGGAAATTTGGCAGTTTTGTTGGGAACTACCCCTTTTTTTTTCCTATACTTTACACGACATAAAATTTAAACTATAAATTTACCCTTTATAATTTGAACAACAAAGTTACGTACGAAACCCTTATAACATCTGCTCTCTTCAGTGAAGTCTCTGTCTGGGCTGCACCTTTACGGTAATGGCACAGCAACAGTTGCCAGACTTTTTCCAACCCTCCCATATTGACTAAAGAATTAACGCAAACATTTTTATACCACTGAATCTGAAATCCATTTACTGGCGACTTAGCTAATTGTCTCCATGCTTTTTCTTTTTGATAAAACACACAGACACACACACACACACACACACACACACACACACACACACACACACTATTCCATTGATATTCCTGTACGTTGCAACAAATTTGATGTAGCAAACAGTATTGATAATAATAGGTATTAATTCATGAGGGTGTAAAGTTTAGAATACTATACCTTGATCACCGCTATCTGTAATAATGAACGCCATTCTTTTCCTCATTAAAATGTTACATGCAGATTATTCGAGCGTTCATATTTTTGTCGCATGTCTATTTACATTAGTCAAGCGAGCAGAGCAACCGGTCTCCGAACTAACTTCGGATATGCACCGATAGTTTCTGCTCACCTCTAAGATCCAACCTTTATGTTGTTCACCAAATTCTCTGATTAGCATCTGACTTGAAAATAGAACAACTTCCAAGATATTACGGGCTGTGTGTGACAAACCTCTTGACCAGATAACCTTACTGTCATTATTCCTGCAAAGCAACATACACTGTAAAGAGAAATATGGCACTACGTGTTTCACTCTTGCAGTTAAAACTCAGGAACCAGTTGAAGAAATCAACGTTTTGTTGTGGAACCGCAATTTCTCACAGTAAACATGCCAGATACACAAAAATATGAATTTCTTCACTTCAAGAAGATATTTTCAAATGTTTGTAAAACATAATTTAGTAACATTTCAGTAAAATTAATTCCATTTTAGCATAATAAACGAAATCTTGATAAGAAACACATCAGGTGAAACACATCAGGTTACGGAACACGGTATATCTATTGGTAACATACTACACCTAGGTACAAAGTACATGTGTACATCTGGAACTCAAAAGCAAGAGAGAAAATAAAAGCATGCCTAAAATCACAAAAATGATGTTTGATTACAAGGAATAAAGATCAAGACTGGAAATAAAAACTAACAAAAGAGTTTGTAATTCATGGAAAAACTGAAAAGCAATCATATCACGCAAAAATAAGGAATGAAAAAAAATCACAGAAGGTGAAACAGTTTCCAAGATCATACAAAGGTTAAACCATAGCTGCAAAAATTCAAAAATATGAAGGCATTTTACGAAAAGATGACAATATCATTAATGTCAAATTGGGTGAGTAATGAATATAATAACAGTAATAATATACAGTTTATTGACCAAACTGCAGCCAAGGGGTGAAAATATTTGAGAAAATGCATACGCGTGTGTCTGTGTGTGTGTGCGTATAATTACATATATGAAATGCTAGGAAACCTATACACTCGTAGGGTCCCATCTCTTGAATTCTTCTATTGACACAGAACTTTTCGGATTTTTGTAAGCTCTCCACACTCACAGTCTCACGACTCACTTTATTCCATTCATCTACTACTCTTACAGTACTGTGAAAGGACATCTTTACATCTTTTCTAAATAGTTTCTCGCCTACTTTTATCTTCGTATATTTCGAAGAACACTGTTCACTGGTGGCGTCAACGTACTGGTTTAAAACTTAAAAGCGGTGATCAAGTCATCCTTACTCTTCTTTCTTCTATGACGGTCAACTTGAAACCCCCTAGCCTTTCCCTGTAACTCACACAAAATAAGAAAGTAATAAGATATATTCAAAACGTAATAAGATGACCTTCAGGAAAAATTTCCCGCAACACATACTCTAAGCATGATCACGCCGAAATGCCTGTGAATTACTATCAATATGATAATCCCTTATAAAAATAATAACGGTGAAGGGCTGGAACCGTGGATGTGCTGATGGGGGAGAAGAAGGGACATGGTCGAAAATAAGGATTGGTTGGTCATTTTTTGGAGCGTTATAGTCCCTTTCGACAGCCGGGGTCATTAAAGCCGTCAACGTCAAGTTACAACCACCAACCGAGAATTCTTGGACAATCTTTTCAGGCGTTCAGAATAACAGTGTGTTCTCACTGCATATCGAGATGACGATGAGGGATAACTGTGCATTTATTGGGATACTGGGGTTGTTAATACGTAAAATTAAGTATTACTGGGTCTTTAGCGTTTCGTGATAATTCATCCCTACAGAAAACAACTTGAAAATACAGACTGAAATATAACTTTGAAGTTCATTCTACGTATATATGGCGATCAATCACCGTTCTCCAGCAATTTCAGCATTGATGAAGTATCTATTCCAGCACAGCCCAGCACAAGTTTACAAAAAAAATATATATGAAGGCTATCACATACTGGTCACGATATGAAAAAAAAAGGGTTGAAAAATAACTTCTGGAACATCATTTGCATGCAAATAATCCGCAACTGCGAAAATAGAAGGCGATCATACAGTAGTTTACCCATCACCAATTTTAGAGCTGTCATGCAAGTTGAGAGATGTGTGACCGAGCAAAAACTACAATGTGAAAATGTCGTGAGGAAGAAAAACGAAAATATAAGCGTAAAGAAAATTTAACCTCCAGCCATATGTGATGAAAGCTCCGGCTTGACAAGAAGACACAACTCCAACCATTTAGGGTCGAATCTTCTGACTGTATAGCAACTCTCGTTAGGACTCCAACCATATGTAAGTGTTACACCTACGGCTAGACAAGTACTACAACTCCAACCATACAAACGCTACCCCCCTCCAACTCCACCCCCAAATTAGGCAAACGTTGCACCACCTGTTATCAAGTCTGCATTGCATCTCTGGCCATGCAAAAGTATTTCACCATAAAAGAAAATACACTGAACATACCGTTAATTAGACATGACTATTGCTACACGTTCACAGTAAGTGAAAGTATGTCACAAACATTGAAAATACAGTCGTTTTATTTTGATCAGTCTCTCTGAAGCATAAAGTTCAGTTTTCTTCCTGTGTGTTCACTCACCATCCTAATCCACACGCTTATCACGGTGAACTATACATTGCTCACTAACACACACAATATATATATATATATATATATATATATATATATATATATATATATATATATATATATATATATATATAGTGCCAATAGACGCGAACATTCATAGAACACAGTGCCTTCCAACAGCAAGGATTCGAACCCCGCACCATTCGTGTGGTAGGTGGGTACGCTAACCATTCTGCTATGCTGCCCATAATAGGGAAATGACCATTCGATTACTAGTAATCGGATACCCCTCGTCTCACGTCCATGAGCAACGGGGTTTAGACCGGTCATATCCCATCAGGCTCACATTACCCAGTAGCCAGCAGTTTTACCTCCACGTGTGACAGCAAGTTCGATGAAAGTCATCTAAAGGCGAGGTTGAATCATGGAAATACACTCTCGTCGAGGAACCTCTCAATCCAATGGGGTCCCTCCTTTCCATGCCATTGACTGCAGAAGTAAGCGTAAGCCTTAGACTGAAGGAGCCTCTGAAAAAAGGATATCCTGAGTAACACCAGGATCCTTTCTCAAAAAAGGGGTCGAAGGGGCATGTACCGCCATGGTATGTGGGTAGTGACGTGCTATCACTGGGATGAACCAGGGCACATGAAGAGGTCAAGGCAATCCATGGTCTGTGGACCTGACTTGTGGAGGGCAAGATTTAGTAATTAGGTTTTATATACATACATATAATCAATGGAGATAAATCATACAGATATGATAGATGAATATAAAATCACAAAGACTAGCAGCTGGCTGAAGTAAACAAAACTATCAACAGACACAAAGACATATACTCAGAAATACAGCACTGAAGGTATGACACACTGGAAAATTTTTGAGAGCTGTGGAGATATAAAATAACTGAAAACTTTTACTCGCCAACTGATTTACCAAATCGTATTCCAGGCAAAAATAACTAACTGGTAACGCAAAACAAAATACAGTTCTTCCGTGAATTAGTGCCTCTCCGGATTAAGCTGGACCAGGCTGAATAATGCAGCACAAGCTGAGCAAGGGGGAGGCAGGATTTGTGTGGCCATTACCACAATCAAAGAACAAAATAGTGAACACGAAATCTTCTGGTTTATTCGAGTCCCCGAAGGTATCAGCAACAGCGGAAATAATGCAGCGGAGGCTGCAGATGCAGCTGCGTTCACAGCAGCGGTTACAAGCAGGATCTACAGCAACTGCAGTAGCAGTGGGACGAGCATCATGGGCTTACAGCGGTAATAATGCAGGAAGGGAAGATGCTGTCGCCAAAGCATCAACGACAATTAAAGCCGGAGAAATAGTAATACCCATGAGGCAGAAGACGGCTTGGAGCTGAAACACCACAAAAATAAATTCACAAGCAAAATCAGCAGTAATCTAAAAAAAAAAAAAGAAAAAACAGACAAAATCAAAGCACCTAGCTCAAAACGCGGTGTATTTCAGATTCATTAAGACTTACAAATGGCAAGTTCAAAAACCCTGGGCGCGGAGACCCGCTCATGGGATCTTCCACGCGCTTGCCCGGATGACTCGGTTATGGAACTGCCACGAAAAGTTCTTACAAAAATTCTCTGTACATTATCTACGTTATCTTTTTTCCATACGGACTACATTTCTTTTCCTTCTTGATTAATATCAAACACCTACCACATGCCAGGTGTTAACGTACACCTCAGATTGCCCTATGGCTATTGGTTATGGTGAGGGTGAGTGGTGGTGTTCGTGTCGATAGGTGGTTATGTGGGTGTGAGCGGCGATACTTGTTATTGTGTGGTGGTGGTGGTGGTATGGTGCCGGGCGTGGTAAAGATGGTGTTGGCAGTCAGTTGTGACTGGTTGTGTTAAAGGTGGTGGTAAGAGCTTTGCTGTCGCTTTTGTTGGTGATGGAATTACTACTGCTGCTTTCCTTGTCGTTCCTATTGTTGTCTGTAATGGCGGTGATGGCTGACTGCTGTTACATGTGGTGGCGATACTAGTAGTGAAAACGGCGTTACAGGCGGTGACGGTATTTAGGATGGGATGGTGGTGAGGGGGATGGAAGTGCTGGGTAGCGGTTGTGGTAGCAGCGTCAGCAGGAGCAACTCTGCGACGACGACGAAGACGACTATAGAGGAGGAGGTGAAGGAGGAGGAGGGCACGATGCCGCTGATGGAGTCCTCCAAGCGATGCCCAGGGGAGGACTAACGTACCGAAAAACATTACGGTAATACGGCTTTCCCTACTCTTGAGATGGTCTTACCGTCGTCGACGAACGTTAGTGCTGACACCCGGCACCTGCCCACGTATAAAGGAAGATGAAAATAAAAAATTCAGAACAGTAAAATTCTCAAAAAATATGATTAAAGATAAAATCTAACATCACGAAGTAGACAGAATGACAACTATTTACACGTCTTCTTAGATTTACGTGTCCTTCATCATAGCTGAACTGCTAAGCGACTGAAACAAGACTCAAACGAGACCGTAAACCAAATCTGTGAGGTGGCCAGTAAGCGAGAGTGATGGGATGAAACACCAGGCAATAAACAGCTGTGGAAGCACTACAATAGGCTACGGGGAGACGAAACAATACTTTAGAAGTCGGCGATCAAACAGTGAGGTGGCAGTAAACCCAGAGGAGTTGAATAAGATATAAACAAGGGACAAGTTACCCACATGTGAGGAAGAACTAAGCTACGATCTGAAGAGCTAAAAATATATAAAGGGAGCAATATATTTGGGGCTCTGGGGATCTGTAAGGAGGCAGATCCACGGGCTAAGGATAAGCCTCTAAGAACAGGGTATCCCGAGACTTTAGAATAAAGACGCTACCAACACGATGTACACATGAACATGAACGCCAGCAGTCCCAGGCTGGAACATCGCTGATGTCGCTAGATGTAAAATTCACCAGCGCTCTCTCGCTAAGCTCTCCCGGGCAGGGGCTTAAAGCCGTCGAAATATAAAACTTTTCGTGATTTCTCTTCAGAGTCCCTCAGGAAGGCATGGCGCCGCCCTCTCGTACTATAAGATCTTTAAATGGTCTCGTATTATTTCAGTGGGCATCATTCATTTCTATGGAACGCGAACGCCAATAAATATCCCTCAGGCAAAGAGGAAAACACACATAGGCAGACACTGTGTAAAGTCAAGGCATTAATGGCACAAATCGATGAACGGAGAAATTACCACTGAACTTCAAGACCTCAAGACAGCAACAGGACACAGAAATGTCAAAATTAGGCCTTTCTGACAATCATGAAGACTATAACATCTATCGTGGATGTCATTGGGCGCTGATCAGCAACCAGGGCTGACGCTGTTTGTAACATGCATGAAAGGGATGACGGACACGCTTCGAGAGCATGTTACACGCAAGTAAAAGATTAGCATGTTTTTACTTCTACCTCAGGTGAGGATATGTAGGATGAGTTCACACCCCCTCCGCTTACAACTTCATGAGCCCAGAAATTCTTTACATATTTCACAAATGACTCGGAAATCGTCAGAGACGCAAAAAGTCCAAAGACAGCTTCGGGACGCGCCTCAGTTTTGTATTGTTTGAGTTTTAAAGATTTCTTTTCATACCCAGGAACAGTTACTAAAGACTTAGGAACAGTTTATTGTCCCGACTTCATGGTTAATATCAGAGCAGTCCAGATTAACTTAATACGAGACTTATCTTTATAACGGTTTATTTACAGCTTGAAAATCTTAATAACCTGGTGATATATTCTTTACTGAGATAATGTTCAATTAGGTTTTCTTAACGTCTTAGCTTCGTCAGAGCCAGGCTTTATTTATTACTATTACCTTTAATATATATATATATATATATATATATATATATATATATA
>JAYMFT010308823.1:0-10147 GCA_038088735.1 Panulirus argus | reverse complement strand
GATGATATATATATATATATATATATATATATATATATATATATATATATAAAGAGAGAGAAAGGGTTGCCGGATTCGCCTTCCGAAGGTTACGCTGTGCGTGAAGAGTCATCTTTAGCGAAGATGTATTAGCGTCCACTGACATATTTATTCTCGTGAAAGAACTCGCTTCGGAGCAGTCCATCCCGTCCCTGCTCCCGCGTGTAGGGCATCCTTGGAGCTGCAGGAAAGTTTGGATGGGAGGCATTGGGGTTACAGTCCCGAGAAACCAGAATGGGAGGAGTCCAGGTAATGGTTGGAGAGCGTTCAGAGCTCGTTATGGAAACCCTCAGGAATACCCAAGGGAGTCCCATGCGTCGTGGTTCTTGCTTTGGGGGGGGGGGAGCAGTAGGTACCCCACAGAAGAGATCCTTGTCGTGGTTCTTGCCGGGGAAAGTCGAGAGGTGCGTTCAACTAAGGAAGTGTCAGGGTTAACTGCACCATAACAAATCTATAAGTTAGGTTTCCTCCCCTTCGCTATGCATGTAGAGAGAAACGTAAGGAAACATTACCTCTTCTTCCTTACCATTTGACTTCGCTGATTAACTCCATGAGCACGACGGCACGACCAGGAAGCACATCGGTGCGACCCTAGAACACCGCGACAGTACGACCCTCGAGAGAGTGTTTGTGACGGTCTGACCTATGACTGGACCTCAAAGACCTCAGGTCAAAGGTCAAGCCATCAGAACCAAGGGGTAGTCCCGTCTTAATCGTGTGGGCGCCATGATCGCAAATCACGTAACTCGAGCCGATGGAGACAGATCGATTGAACGGGAGAGAAGGTGACTTGGCCACATACTCTCTTCCATCATGCGATCCCAGTAATTCTCGTATCCTTAAGCTGTGACCTGCAGTTGGTATTGGAATGAATGGGGGGCTGAAGGTCTCTTGTTTTACTCGGTTCATGAGCTGAAAAAATGAGGACGAACGCATCCCAACCTCTCCCAGGAGGTGCCAACACCATACGTGCACACGCACAGACTCACTCGGGTGTGGGTCGTTGTTTCTACTTGTTCACGCAGGAGTGTCATGACATTATTACCATTCGTGGACGCTGTCAGTAAGACAGATGGCACTTGCCATGGAGCAAGGGTAAGAGGGCATCATAGCATTCTCAGGGGCTGGCGGTCCAGAACGCACACACACACACACACAAGAAGGTTAAGAAACGGGGCAACACGAGTGAAAAACTCTGTCCCTGTAACACACAATCTGTTATCACAAATGGCAATTACACCAACAAGTGTCTCAAGGATTAAAACTACTAGTCCCTCACTCCATATATGATAACACTTCAGGTCACAGCAATTCTTCAGGCTGTATTTAGGGAGGCGCGAGAGGTCGAACACAAAACCTTTATGTTGGCGGACAGTCATGGGCTGAGAGACCGTCACGTTACCAGGTTAGTCAATGTTCCCGTAAGAACTCCCATCTCCTTTCTTGTGGCTGGCGGGCAAAGAATTCATGTGTGAATCTAGGTTTAGCAGAGAAGGCGACGTGGTATGGTTGCATTTGTTTAGTTCACTTTCCTTTCCTAACCGCCAACTTGGCTCGCAGTGACTAATTACTGATTGCAGGCAAAGAGGCCATTCGCATACATGTAATTTATTTAAACATACTGCAGAGATGTGTGTTTATCGGGGTTCCTGTTAAATCACTTTGTATATGTAGAAAAAAATGATAGTCACTTACCTTGGTCAGTGTACCCAAACCAATGGGAAAAAATTTCAAAGCGGTATTAAGAAGCCTGTACTGTAAATGATATAGAAAATATTAATATTGTTCCCCCGGTCCATAGTTTTAGTAGTAGCCCTACAGTTTTGCAATCTGAAATAGTCCAGCATTTAAGATTAAAATCTTCCAATGGAAGGTTTATTTGAGAAGTCTGTAAAGGTTGCGCACGGCAGCTGTTGTGTGGATTGAAACCATCATAAAATTGATGTCCTCTAGATAAAAGCATTTCCTGAACTAATGTACTGTAATTATTCGTTAATAAGTTTTCCTACTTAATTTTTGGCCCAATCAGCTGATCGTTGTGAGGCATACGCTTGGTGACTTGTTTCCCAGAAGGCTGACCAGGCTGGTCCACGCTCTTGTCATGTTGACACAGACAAGGTAAAAGACTAGGCGAGGCTGTCCGTTCGCCCTGTTCATGGGACGCGTTGTCAGTATATGGATAAATTGTCGCCAGAGTGATAAAGCCGTGCTTGATGACCAAAGCTGCCACTCGACATTTTCGTTTGAGTGGGCTGCGAGTCCCATGAAGGTATTAAACACGTTGTGATGTCCCTCCTTCTCCTTCCTCTCTCCCCCTTCCCTCCTTTCCTCCCTCTCTCTCTCTCTCTCTCTCTCTCTCACAGATGCATGCTTTATAGAGAGGAAGGAGGAGGAGGGACAGTGTGGGTGGACCTTCTGAATACGTCACACGTACTACGTCACCAGCTGTGGTCGTTCCTTCGTATTAAAATCGTGACTTAACCATCTTGGTATAGGGACAAGTGCCTTTATTCTCTACTATTGGCGATTCACGATACAATTACAAGTTAGGGCAGTGTGTGATATACACTGTGGCAAAGTCTCGTACTGATACGATTGTTCGTTGCAGAGTAATTCCCAAAAATCAAGGCCTCTCTCCTTCTGAAATCCACAATAGGTTTACACAATACTGACATAGATATCTTTTTTGCGGATAGTGGCAGTACTGCATTATACAAGCTTGTAATATAACCTAAAGTCAACCGAATCTGGGAGATCTGCTGTTATGGATACCAAACGACTAAGGACAAGGTTAGCACGGGGGAAATCATGTGACGTAGCGTACCTGCCGTACAGCGTTGTCTTTGGTGTGTCAGAAAACGTAACACTTGCACTTGTACACGAACTAAAATTTCATCACACATACATTCGTCCTCACACGCACGAACATTAGTGTAATCTGGGCTTATGGGGTCAGTTGTTCTGTGAGGATGAGAGTGAAGATAGCCCTTTAACCTGAAGGTCAAACGTGGTGTCGAGGATGTAGTGAATTTATATTTATTAATGAAGTGGAGAGGAGTGTGGCGTCTCTGGTTATCAGTATGGTTATCCACACATCGGCTGCATACTTTTTCTCAGTATATATATATATATATATATATATATATATATATATATATATATATATATGATGGTATCCACAAGGAAAATGAAACATGAACATTCAGGCGCTTTCGTGACGTTTCACAACTTGAGGAATACATAGATAATTGTCACTGTGTTCCTAAAGATGTGAAATATTACGAAAGCGCTCGAATCCTCGTGTTTCATATTCCTGGAGGCTATCAGTATATTCGTAGATCACGTGTTCTTTTTTGATTCATTAGCATATAGATAGACAGATATATGGATCGATAGATATTTGGGGTTTCCTGTTTAGGGTTATGTTATGAATCTCACTGTTATATTCCTAAAAATATCCTACTTGGTAACTACACGTGTTTAGTTCCATTCCCCGGTAGGCTCATTAGGCGTCAGTAAGGACCATATCCCCGGCCAGAGACATTCTTGGTAGGCTCATTAGGCCCGTAAGCGAGGCCCGTGTCTCTGGTTACATTGCTCTCACTATGGATTCTCGAGCTGAGTTACAAGCTGTAGGCTGCTTAGGCCTGTCACAGCTGTGGCGCACTTTACCCTAGCCCAAGCTGGTGCCAGTTTATTACCTCCCAAATAGAGGAAGGATATGGCCTGCGTGAAGTCTCCTAGCGGCGGACATCGAACCCGGGTTAGCACATGAAAAGAAAAAGGTAGATGCCCTGACCACTATACCACGCTGGCGCAATCTGACCTAATGCTTTTCCTCGTAACGAGATAAACTTAAACCCCAGGTGCTCGATTCGACCATTTTTCATTTCGATCCTTTGCATTATGTATTGCTTGAGGATTTACGATCACTTACTTAGCTTGGTCTGGGGTCAGGAGCAGCATCCCTGAATGGTGTATATGTGATTACTATTTGTGTGTTGCGAGGAGAGAGTTTTGCACTTGTGTTGCCCCGTCTCTAAACCTTGTGTATGTCTACCATGTATTTACTGCGACGTATGTATGCACAAGCACACACACACACACCGCAGGCTAAGCCAGGTAGCCATTTATCGACCAGACCCGAGGGGAGGATGAACACTTGGGTTTGGTGTAGGCCGACTGCCACGCCCAGGATTCGAACCCAAGTGAGTCTGACCATGGGTCGGCCAGTGCTGGCTCTTGGTCAGTAACGCTAACCACTATACCACGGAGGCCCGTGTGAGTTTTTGTATATGAGCATGTGTGATTATTTGTGTATGACGGGGAGAGAGCTTATATACTTGCTTTGGTCCGTTCCTTTACACTGTATCAATGTTGAAAATACTGGAAGGGGAAGTGGTAATGGGCGAAAAAGATGGAACGAATAATTTGAACATCTAAATGTGTTAGATGACTGGTATAGTGTGTCTGGGACGAGGTAGCATACGGACTGAGAGTTCTGGTGGACGTTGTGGTAAAAAGAGAGGATTTCATGAAAGCTTAACTTGAGAAGAAGTGTGACAAAATGACTTGAGTGGATGGAATTGCACTTGCATTCTTCAAGAGAGGGGGTGATAGTGCTGGTAATTGGTCATTGAGGCTGTTAGTCAAATATATGGCCCGAGGCGAGTGCCACTGGATTGGCAAGATTTATGCACAATTCCGTAATATAAGGGCATGGGTGACAAAAATTAATGTGTGAAATACAGAGGTATTAATATGTTGAGTGCATCTGATTAGGTGTTTGAAAGAATGGCGATTGGCAGGATAGTGACATGCACAGAGCATCTGATCGGGAAAGAGCAAACGTGGGTGACTTTTAGGAGTGGTAGAGGATGTGTGGACCAGGTGATTACTTTAAAATATTGTAAGTGAAAGGAAAATATTAAGGAATTGGGGGTCGAGTTCGGATCTTTTGAGTATTTGATGGGGAGGACTTATTCTTTAAGATACCTGGGAATGGATTTGCCAGCGAATAAAAGCATAAGGACTGAAGTAGTGAGTCCTAGGCTGTAAGAAGGCACGAAGGTCGTGAAGGACAGGTCATTGTTTGCAAGTTCAGGGGCGCGGATATGTTTGGAAACTTGTAAGTCCTGGTAATGCTGTTTGGTCGTGAGATTTGGGCCTTGAATGCAAAGGAAAGGAGACCACGAAACCCAATGCTCACTGCTCCCTCTATAAACTGAAATTAGCTTCAAGGTCCTTTGAATACGCCACTGGAGGCGAGGCGTCTGGTGGTCACCTCCCCATACATGAAGATTCCGGGGCTTCGGATGCCTACTAGTGTTAGCTGCAGCAGCAGCTGTTGGTGATGAAGGACAACGTCCGGGTCCTGCAGCTGCCGACCTGCCAGCCACCGCTGATGCTGCTGTGATAGCTGATCACTTAGTATCCTGGCGAATCATGATGCGAGAGCCCCACTACCCCACGTGACCTCTGTCTCTCTCTCTCTCTCTCTCTCTTCCCCCCCCCCTCCCCATCTCCCAGGCGTGGGAGGGGGGATATATTAAGTGCTGGTTGGTCAAAGCTTGATGGATGGATGTTCTGTCGCCGGCGTCAGTTACATGGGCTCGTATCCGCACCGAACCCTTCCTCCTACCGATCCCTAATCCTGTCCAATCCTATGGGTTGCCCTCCCCTAGCCCGTCCCCTCCCTGTCTGTCAGGCGTTGCTAGGGTAGTGAAGGTGAGGTAATGAGGATAAACTATGGCATCGGTCAGTGACGCTTTGAACGGTATTTTTAGATCATTATTATTCTATCGTCTTTCATGGAGTTGGTTATGGCTTTGAAAGCCTCAGAACTGATCTCTCGTGTCCATACCTCGTTTCCCCTTGGATGTGAAACTTTTAAGACATAGACCAGTTGGTACAATGTGGTCCTAATGTCTGTCTGCCAACGTTGGTGTCATGAGAGAATACAGAGTTGTCAGAGTCAGTTCCGTGCGAACAGGGAAACAAACTCCTCTCTCACTGCACTCGAATCATGGCTCGTCATTGTGCCACATACAAACTTGAAAGAAATATATAATTTTTTCACTTAAATGGGCGGCAATTTTGAAAGTCATCCCCACAAGAGCATTATTGTACCGTCGTGATCAAGGATTTGTACCGTCTAGCACAGGGGCCCGTACCGTCGTGCCCAAAGGGCCGTGCCATCTCGGTCAAGGGGTCGTACCGTCGTGCTCAAAGGGTCGTGTTAGCCTCCTGCTGCTGCTGTAATAATGTTATACTGGCCTGTGCTGCAGGGACTCTGAGGCGCTGGTCGCAACACCCCCCAGTGCCCCAGCTTATAGGTTTAAGGCATTTTTCTGGGAGGGTTGCTTTTTCCACCACAATTACACAGACACCACGGATGATACCAGCCGAGTAACCGCCCTGCGGCCGGGTGTTATGTTTCAGTTCTTCGGTGCTGTTCCACAGAACTTCGTTGCTGTTTACCAGAACCCCGGGGCTTGCTCCATAGAGCTTCCCTGTTGTTCAGTAGAGCTTTGAGGCTGCTCAGGAGAATTTGGATGCTGTTCTGCAGGGCTTCGTTGCTTTACAATATAGCGCCGATGCTGTTCAGAAGAATTTCGATGTCTTTCAATAGAGCAGTGCTGTTCAATAGATCTTAGATGTTTTTCAGGAGAGCTTCGATGCTGTTCGGAGATTCACTGCTGTTCTGCAGAGCTTTGATGCTGTTTAATGGAGTTTGGATGCTGTTTAGTAGAGCTCTTTGCTGATCAGTAGAGTTTTGGTGCTGTTCAATAGAGCTTCATCGCTGTTCCATAGGACTTCGTTTTTTTTTTCAGTATAGCGTCGATGCTGTTCAATAGAGCTTCATCACTGTTCCATAGGACTTCGTTTTTTTTTCAGTATAGCGTTGATGCTGTTCAATAGAGCTTCGATGCACCTCAGTAGAGCTTCGAAGTTTTTCAGTGGAGCTTCCTTGCTGTTCAACAGAGCCTCGATGCTTTTTCATAAACCTTCGATGTTGAGGTTCGATGCTGTTCAACAGAGCTTCATCGTTATTCAAAAGAGCTTCGATGCTGTTCAATAGAGCTTTACTCTTCAAACACAGTGGCGATCTCTCCCCGCTGGTCGAGCGTGGGTCTGGTCTCTGGTCGAGCGTCAAGCAATGGCGTCTCGTTGCCTCACGTCAAGGCTTCGCTCCACATTGCTGTGACGCCGAGGTTGAGTTTCATATATTTTCTTCTCTCTCCGCTGTTGCATTTTCCTCTGGGTATGGCTTCCCAGTAACCCTGCTACTGATTGTAGAGGATCTTTGACGCTTAGTGATATGTCGTATTACATCCGTATTATACCTGGGTGAGTTTATCTGCCAAGACAAGGAAATGTTTAGTTTACGTTTATCCATTCCTATTTGTGGATGTTTTATTACTGTTGCACCGTTTGGCTTCCGTCATATACAACAGGGAATTATTTCCGTTTTCTCTTCATTATCATTACACACGTAACAGTCACTATACGATGATCTCGCTGTTGCCCAAGTGAGTGAGGGAGGTATATATGAGTAATGAAATGCTGAGAATGAATAAGATGTATTACAGATAGATACTAGATAATATACAGATAGGCAACGTACGAGTCATTCGGGGGATGTTCTTAATTTCTCTGGGGAAATCTCGATTTCTATTCATTCATTCAGGACGTCACTTGTTTTCTCTTTCCGACGCCGTGTTGGGAGACCCGCTATGCCTCGGGGCTGTAAAAAATGACTTGTGTATGTGTGTGTGTGTGGGACACAGTGGTCGAATTTATCACATCACCGGCCTATTCGAGGATTAATCTCACACCTCACACCGATGAAGATATTCCGAGTGCGTGTGTGATACGTCCTCACAACACTATATTCTCTGGGGAATGATGGCGCGCTCTCTTGAAATGGACTCACGAGGTTGACGTGTTTTTGCTCCTCGTTAACGTCTCCCAGTATGAGCTTTATGTTTTTTTTTTGGGGGGAATGAGGGTAAGGTCAAAGGCTAGGTCATCAACCCGGAAGGGTCGTAATCTCCTGCTCAAGGGCGTAAGTAATGTCGTGGTCAAGAGGTCAGGTAAAAATTGTTATGTCGTGCTGAGATCAGATACACTGAAATCATGCGTGACGTAGAGTGACGTGATGCTGGAAACGGGTTTAATGTTTCTGAAACTTGCACAGAAAATAAAGTTTTGGGGAATATTTACGAGAAGAACAATGTGTCTCACCGTTTTCTGTTGGATCGGTAAATGTGGTGTAGTTTGTGAATGCTACGAAGGCGGCAATTTCTCTTTTTTGTTTTTGTGAATAAGGATTGTTTCTTTGAGTAATGAGTATACAATTTTATTTGACTATACAACAGACATGATAAGAGTTCTGTTGCCCATAATCCAATCATAATGCCTGTTAGCAAATTAGCTTTTGTTTTTAAAGCGTATGGACTCACAAACTTGTACACAGGTCTTGACTTTTCCTTTTCTTCTAATTTTCTGTTGTATAAATTGTTCCTGATTACCGCAGTCTCGAGATCCCTCCGTGGTGTAGTGATAAGTGTCACTGACCATCAGTGGGCACGGGGCCGCACGGGTCCTGGGCGTCTCACCACAGCAAATCCCAGCTGTTCATCTTCCTCTCTCCTGGGACTGGTCGATAAATGGGTACCTGGCTTCGGCTATGATGTGTGTGTGTGTGTGTGTGTGTGTGTGATTACTATTTTGTGATTATTCTTTGAGTTACCAGGAGAGTTTTACACACTTGTTGCCCCCGTCTCTTAGCCTTATTTGTACTTGCCATGTCTATACTTTGAGTGTTTAAACACACACACCTGCCCAAGCCAGATGTGTGTGTTTATATGTTTAAACTCACAAGACTTAAAACAAGATACATTTGTTCATAGTTACGAGACGGGGCAACACGAGTGTATTATAATCTCTGGCCGTAACACACAATTAGTAACCACAAACCCCAGCCCAATATACCAGACTCCTTCATCCTCACCCGACCAGACGACATTTAAGAAAGATATTTATTTCCAGCCAACTCGGATGACGTTCGGCATGATACAGAAGCTACCAAGAACACGAACTCAATACAAACAAAGTATTGGGATGGTTACTGAATCGGAGGTGATTGTAGTTGCCAGATATCGCGAGCTATTGCCGACTGTTAGCGATCGAGAAATTCGTTTATCTTGTGCCTTCTTCAAAAGCAGAAAGTCATCAGTCTGAATAAAAAGAAAATAACGACCTTTCATTTAAGTGTTTGATGAATTAATACGTTAATGTTATGAAGCTTTTTTTTTTTAGAAAATGGGACATTCTTGTTTCTAAAGAAAACGGCGAAAAATTGAGGGAATTCTAAGGTAAAATATTTTTTTTTTTAACGGCTTGCGCCTTTACTGAAAACACGATCTGTCAGGCTAGAAGTTTATGGGGTGTAAGACTGATAAGAATGATGGTGGAAGACTAATGGAAACCGAGAAGAGACTTATGATGAAATGAAAAATTGACAAAAAAGATTTAGAAAAGAGAATGAGTGTGGGAAGAGACGGAACTCAGAAGGTAGATACTGTATGTGATCGAAAAGTCTTCACCATCGAGTAAGGTGTTACTCTAGTTTCCTGGTATATATATAGGACATAGGAATGGAAGACCTGGCTCATTTACGCTGATCTTTAAATATGTGATATTCTCGATTTTAATGAGACAAATCATTGTAGTGTGTAAAGTGAAAAAGTAAGTAGCACTTAATAAAGAGTGGATGTCCCTATGTTCCTTTTAAATCAAGGTGTGGGTGGAGTGTGCGCGTGTGTGTGTGTGTTTTTTACAGGGGGCTGTGTGTATCTGATCCACTCCATGGAAATTGGGGGTTGAGTGATAGATATATAGATACATAGACATATTGATAGATAGAGCCCATCGGTGATCGTTGTAGCAGCCTAGGATGTGCTGATGCTGTGATGGAGTCAGGTGTGTGGCCTTGTCCCCTAATATCCCACGAGTGGTAGAGCGTGACCCTGGCTCATGCTGTGTGTCATGCTCTCTCTCTCTCTCTCTCTCTCTCTCTCTCTCTCTCTCTCTCTCTCTCTCT
>JAYMFT010308801.1:0-10147 GCA_038088735.1 Panulirus argus | reverse complement strand
ATATATATATACATATATATATATATATATATATATATATATATATATATATTTAAACCACAAATTAAAGATGACCTTTACTGGGTCATGCAGCTATCCGTGCCAGCTCTGCTCCTCTACAAATAAAAAAAAAATCGCGCTTTAAAAGTTAGTATCACTGACGAATACTGTCTATAAAATTTCTGGAAAAGATGGTCAAAAGGCAAATGGATGACCATTTTGTAAAGAAGAAACTGTCTAACATAAGAAGCAGAATGTGTTCAGAGGAGAGAAGTTCTGTCTTGTGAAGTTTCGGATTTTTCTATGACCGGGTTCGAGACACAGAAGCTACCCAGCCGGGAGTATATTTCTGACCATTACCCCCTACAGCCGTCCCCACTAGCTCTTCCATTCACCAGCAGGGCATCAATGCTTTCTTGGCAAAAGCCTTTTCCTTACTAATGGCTTTGGCTTATTCTTCCTCCAAGTCAGGAACTTTTAAGCCTTCCTTCAAGACTTGCCGTAGCACAAATGTACTGCGAAACTCGTCCATTGCTTTCCTCAACTCAACCTTTCAAAGCTGGCGTTTAGTAAAATGACGGATCAACAGTGTCCTTGCGGGAGTCTCAGGGATTCCTCAAGATAGTCTCCATGTGAAAGCTCGTAAGGCTGTGTTAATATACATCCTAGTCACTCTGTCCTCTCCATCTGAAAATAACGTATCATAGTCACGGAGAATAAGGCATGTCTAATCCTATGACTGTGCATAAGGCACACCACACTTGAGGAGCTACATAGTAGACTACTTCAGTAGGTGCCTCTTTACCACTGAATGATGTATTGGAGAATGAATATCAATTTTTTTCTGAATCGTCACCGTTATCATTGCCTCTTTAACAGTGATCATCAGTTCCTTTCACTGTCACAAACTTAGCTGTTTGAGAAGTAGTGTTGAGCACTGATTTCATACTGTCCACTGTCATTCTAGAAAGTTACCGTATGTTCTGGATGTGTGTACGACAAATCTCTCATTAACGGCTTGAGGATAAAGCTTACGGACGGGAACGCTTTGATAATACGGCCGCACCTATAATAAATTTAATGAGAGCTGAACTCAACAAAGCCTATATGATCATACACACTCTCGAACCATCTTCCTCCGTATTCACGGCCTAACAATTTAAATAATTCAGTCCCCAAAAAGCACCAGACTTGCCGTAATGTCACAGATGTTGTGCCGACCTCACCACACTCAAGGGTTGGCCGATTCAACGTCTGCTTCTTTCCTTCCACGACAAGACTGTGGAACTCTTTACCTCTTCATGCTCTTGTGGCTTCTACGGTCTTCCTTCCTTTGAGATACAAGTCTGTCATTACTTGGAGAACAGACGGCGTTTCTTTTATTTCTTCCGCATCATGCCCGACCTTGTCCGTGGTTGGTACCTTTAGAGAAAAGTTGGTAACATTCTGAAAACTGATACCGCCTTATGATCCGCTATCTTCTGCTACTGTATCCATAACGTGCGTTCTTCAGCCTAGTTTCATCTCTTTACATTTACCAGAGCTATGGATGAAGATGAAACTGATGCTCATGAAGAAGCATTCGGTCTATACAACCAAAAGCAGTTATACTGACCTATTTAAAGACACGGTTTCATATCATATACTCAGGTTCAAATAATCGCAAAAAAACATGTTTATTCTTATTCTTCCTTAACCTTTTCCATCGTGATATGAGGTCTGGACAACGATGCTACCTAGGCGTCCATCAAACCTCTTCAACAGTGACGCGACATCAGCGATTTCATTTCATACGGGCTGAGGCATCAGACTTCAGTCTCCCGTGAGAACTGCTTTATGGCCTTTAATAGCGTATCAGAACTTCCCAGTCTCCAGAGGGGGCCCACTGTATGGCCTATCGCATCAGACCTTCCTAGTCTCCAGTGAGAACCACGAATGACCTGTCGTATCAGACCTTCCCAGTCTCCAATGGGGACCACTGTATGCCGTGTCGTAGAAGACCAGTTACGAGAAGGAACCAATTTACGGCCTGTCGTGGTAGATCGTTATCTCCACTGGGGACAACTGTAAACTATGTTACACCAAACCTTCCCCGGTTTTCATCAGACACCACTGTACAGTCCACAGTTTTTCAACCAGGGTTTCCTGGAATCTGAGAAGTACCGGGAACTCCTTCGAGAGTTCAGCGAAATTCTGTAACAGAAATAACTAAAAACATCTTATGGAAGCCGTGATGTTCATAGTTTATAAATGGACCACTTTTAACGTGATCTTGGCTAATGTTTAACGCAAAATTGCTTATGAAACCATAAACTTTTGTTGACGAAAGAAGAGGAGAGAACTGACGAAGAAGATTAAGGTTCCAGAAAATATTACACGTTGCTTACAAGGTCGATCGACCAGGAAAAGGATGAAAAACAATGGTAAAGTCCATCGCATCAAGTCTTCGCAGGCTCAAGTGGAGACTCCATTACAGCCGGTAACATCGCATTTAACGTTCTTGGTCTCGACCTGGGACTGGCCTTATGGTCTGTAATATCAAATCTTTTCCGTCTCGCGACAGAAAACCACTATGTGCTCCAAGATGTGATCTAAGAACCTTCCTAGTCTTTCGCATCAGATTCTCTCTCAGGTTTTACTGGACGCTATTCCTTGCCCTGTGGGATAAGCAGCTCCAAGTCTGCAGAGGTGCCAGTTTTACACGGTATGTCGCATCCTATCTTCTAGATTCCAGTGGGGACTGCAGTTAAGGTTGGGCTTGAGGACAAAGTGCTTTGAGCTACACATATCGGGGGTGTCAAACCCGTCTATCCGTTACACTCAGAAGAATATTATCATACCTGCGAAACTGACTTTAGAAATAAGCTGAATGAACACTTAGCCAACAAGATCATTCGAGAGCGGACAAAGCGTCGAAGATGAGAGAAATGTCCAGCTAATATCGTAAAATAAGAAAATGAATGTTTAACAATCAACAGAACATACGAAAACCTCGCCTACCTTTCTCTAGGCTGCTTTGTTGCTTGGAATTTAGGCCTATCAACTGACAGAGTCATTAAGACCGTCAACGTCAAGTTACATCCACCGACCGAAAAATCCTTAACACCTTCTTCAGCTGTTATGGATAACTCTAAGACTACATTTGCTCTCACTTTGCACGTGGCCCCTGCCATCCCCTTTAGAGCCGGGATTTACCTTACGTTCACTGTTACTTCAGAAACATATTGTTATAAACTTGGTGTATTCGCCCATCTGCTGCGCTCGAGCGCATTCATTTGAGCGTTTAAAGAAAGACTTTTGATTTTTCTCGTAAGAAAGTTCATGAACGTATTAATTTGAAGTTACTTTGTAAACCTGAAAATAACGTCCAAAGATGTTATTAAACGAATAACTTCGTGAATTTTCAGTAGGGATCGCCCTGAAACATTCCCTTTTCAACGCATGCGCTAACTCGCTTCACCATGCAGAGGATGCAGACGACAGTGACAATGGTATATTATTTCTAATATAATACAGAAAACTAAGGTAAACATAACTGTTCAGGGAAAGTTTTGTTACGTTTTCATAGGTTCTGTTCAATTTGTTTCATTTTCTCTTCTTAACCTAATTCAGCTTTACATTTCCCCACACTGTCGAAATCCCTTCCTCAATTAAAGTAAACTGTTCATCTGAGAGTCAACTCGGTAGGTGTTCTAGTGTTCCACTACCTGTTCCACCTCTGTTTATATATGACATCAATAGCTATTCCACACTTGAAATCGACGCAACCGAAAAATTTATCATTCATCCGACCTTCTGCGTAGTCTCTCTTAATACACTCCTGAGTTTCTGATCTTTTCCATTAACACAAACAACCTCGAAAAGGACCCACTGGTTTATTGCTGTTTGAATTCCTTCGTATTCCTTCGTATGGTCTCTCTAAACACTTCTTTCTGGTTTCTAGCGGGGACTTCTGCACGGTCTGCTGTATTACATCATTTCGGTCCAAGTGGGAACTCCTACTGTGTGTCGAATTACATCTTCCCTGACCTCAGTGGGGACACCTGTACGGTCTGCCGCATCGTGTCAACCAAGCCTCCACTGCGGAATGCAGTAGGGTCTCTGATCACTCCTCATTTCTTTCAAGCGTGGACTGCTGAACGGTCTGTGGCACTACGTCATACCATTCTCCAGTGGGGGCTGCTGTTACGTGTCGAATTACACTTCTCAGGTCCACAGTGGCGGGGCCGCTGTGCGCTCTGCCGCATCACGTCCCGCCACTTGCCAGGGCGGACCTCAGCTGGTTTTTCATAGCTTCTGTGGGTCGACGAGAAAGACAAAAGAAATTTAGAGAAACGTACAGGAGGACCCACAAAGTAGGTTTATTTCTCGCAGCTGCGAATGGACTGTGAGAATGTGCATGAGGATAATAACAAACTGCTCGCTGGTCTAAGGATTCCAATTCTGGTAAGTAAGGTCCCGTGGCAGATGCGTGAACTAATGCAAATGTTTCACTGCATGAAAATGACGTCGCGGAATTTCTGCTTCAAGACTATATTCTTACCCAACTTAAATGAGAAGGAGTTTCCAGTAAACTGAAAAAATTATTTTCAGAGTTACATTTCATTTCTGAGGAGAGTAAATTAATGAGAAAATATATAATTATTTCTCTTCCTGAATATAAGAAAGTCTTGTACCATAACATTTAGACAGATATAAATCCTAATAAGCCAAAAAAATAAGAAAAGAAATTATTCTTTATTGACATTGCTTACTTCTTCTTATGGAAAAAAAATGACTCGTATGATAACGTACAAACAGTCATATGAAATCTGATAAGCCACCTTTATTCCCCTTCATATACATTTCTCCTGACGGAGTAGAAAAAATTCATTCCAATTCAGCGACATTAAAAACAGCATGAGCTGTCCTTTTTGGAGTCTCTGAAACCTAGACAGACTACAAGAAACAAAAATGCCTGGGAAGACATCTAATCTAAGAGATGGTGCAAACCTGGAAATTATTTTTTTTTTCTTTTTCCACCTGATCGCCATTTCCCGCGTTAGGGAGGTAGCGCTAAGATCATACGAAGATAGGCCAAATTCGCTCACATCCATTCTCTAGCTGTCGTGTCCAATGCACATATGCAATGCCCATGACAGCAAACAGGTTTATAAACGGCTACATAGACTCACAGTTGAAAGATATGAAGTCAGATGAGTTAATGAGTGTATAGACACTTCTTGAACTCACACACGGTTCGAAGAATGAGTGACTACCCCTCACACGGTATCGGCGCCCTGGACGACATCGTAAACCTTTGAGCACGAAGATGCGACCCATTAACCCAAAAGAGACTACCGTAAAGGGTCAAGTTAGGTCAAAGCTCACGCCATCATCTCTAAGGGCCACACTGTCGAGCTCTAAGGGTAAGTCAATACCTGTCAGTATAGAAAACTGGAGCAATGATTGCTGATGGTGTGTTCAACACCTGTTTAGCATCCCGATGGATGTCGTTCCCCCATCACCCATCGGAGGTGACCCGCTTGCCAGGATGCTGAGGTGACCCGCTTTCCAGGGTGTTGAGGTGACCCGCTTGCCAGGGTGTTTATTGCATCAGTCATCAACCAGGATGGTCTCCCGATGTCTGACATTTTTAATATCACATTTTTGACGAGTTTGTCATGTAAAACTGTCGACGTTATCTCTTAGACTATCAATACGTTATTTTTCATTTACTTAAACAGAAATGAAAACGGTTCACTCCAATAGAAATCGAGTTTCGAAATCGGATCAGATGAGTTTGTTAATCATTAATACTTCCGACATGGTCATGATATCTGGCACGTTCTGCGGGTCATATAAATTTTTTTTTTTACGTAGATGGGAAACCGAGGTCTAATCAAGGCCATCTCATTAACGCTATATATATATATATATATATATATATATATATATATATATATATATATACTAAATTGAGCGAGGTATCCATTTTATCGACCAACTCCTAGGGTTGGATGAATAGCCGGGTTGACTGTGGACCGACTGCCGCAATTCCAACCTACGCTCTCGACCTTGGGCGGCGCGTGGAGGAGTCCCAGCCAGGAACGCTAACCGTTACACCACGGGGCCCCACGAGCAGTGAGAGCAATGTATAGTCTTTGAATCATCTTGAACACCTGAAGAAGGTTTTGAAATATCTGTTCGGTGGTTATAACTTGACGAAGACATTCCATATACCCAACCAGCCAGCGAGCCACGCTGTTGTCTCACACGGTAACATAATTACACAGATACTCCAGGGAATGTGGGATCAGTACTTCAGTTCTGGGTGCATCTCACTGCTACTACAGTGAAAAAGGTTGGGTGATTGAACAAGACTTTCATACGAAGATGCCCGGTCTAAATCATCCTAGAAAAACAAGAGAACTACTATAGTTTATCAGCAGCACAAAGCCACCATTAGCTGAATATAAGCGAAACAGTGAATACCATAAAGTCAAATATAGTCCAGGAGACCACAGTTGAATTCCATGCTGGTAAAGTGTAAGAGGTTTAGGAGAGCAATGTGTTGACGGCCGAACACGATAATTTGCCACACCTTTACGTTAAGATGACAGGTGAAGCGAGTGTCACGGCCGTGAAGGCAATTCAAACAGAAGGTTCAGAGAGGAGAGTTGTGTGTCACCATCGACACAAGCAGGGCAACGAAAGACTGTTCTAGAGATTACAGTTCTCTCTCTCTCTCTCTCTCTCTCTCTCTCTCTCTCTCTCTCTCTCTTCCTCCGTGACGGTAGCACACGTCGGTCGCCCTGCGTGCCTGTGGTCGCCGTCTTTTATAGGCTATGATGGAATGATATTGACATCAGATATGAGAATCAATAACTGGGAAGGCTACCAACAATTAACACATTTTTAAGTAAAAATTACCAGTTTCTTTGCTTATGCCTACAGGACTAACTGCAACAAATGTATAAAGGATATGTATAAACATTATGTAAACACCTTGTACTTAAAATGTGCATAGCAACTACTCAGTGGTGTGAGATCCTCTATTTGAATATATATATATATATATATATATATATATATATATATATATATATATCATACTTGATAATCGGGGTGGCTGGTTAAGTAAAAGATTTCTACTTTTTTTCATACTTAAGAAGCCATGAACTAGGAGCATTCCCTTTACTGTCTGTATTTCCATTCTTCGTTACACGCTATTCATTCACTGATTTATATTTTACTCAACTGTGTTTACTCTTGGGAATTACTCGCACTCTTACTGAAACATGTTTAATGTTCCTGATCATACCTCACAAATACGTCGCAAAAACATTCAGGAAATAGCAAATGACATACTCACAACGGCTTTTGAGTTCGAGTGTTCTCGTAAAGAGAAAAGCCAGGTTTACGTAGTTTTTTTGCCCATTTTCAACAATCTCCTAAAACGCTAAAGTAATCATCGTCCGTCCTTATCATCAGCTACAAAATATCATCTAGTCTCCACAATTAGAGTAGTTGGTTGAATCGATTAAATCTAAACTGACACAGACTACACTCTAGTCTTCATGTTCCTGAGAATTCATCTGACTTACAACATTTGCGTCGGACATTTAATCAATGATCTTTCGACCCGTGTGAGTCCCATCACCCTGTGGGGTCCGCCTCTCGCATTTTTCCTCCTCCGTAATTATCCGTCCGAATCTTTCCCTCTCGGCTTCAGGACCCTCATTCCCCACTCCATTGTTTGTCTCTCTACTCCTCCTCCCACCTCCTACGGACATCCACACTACAGGTCCCTCCTCCCTTCTTAACACGTCTCAGCTAAACACCACTTGTTCCTCCCTTGTTACAGCCTTTCTGGTAGAAATGACATTCTCGGTAGCATTATCTCCTCATCCATTTTAAAATACCTCTTACCCAGTAGCACTTTACTCTCATAAATTTCCCTTCTCACTGCATCTCGCTCTCCACAACACTAGCAGCTCTACCACTTCTTTTCAGACATACTACACAGCAAGTTCTGCGGGAACACCTTACGATTATTCCCTCCTTTTTCATCTGTTCCCTCGGCTTCCTGCCCCCACTGAAGGCCGCATTTAAGTACTTGAACCTTTTTGATAGTTTTATTTTTTGACTCATATGACCATTATTTCTTCCCTTTCTTTTACTTCTCTTCTGCTCAAATCACTGATGTTTGGTCCTTCCCCCATACAGGGCTTACTGGCATCTCCAACCCCTTTGCTAAACCTCCTTCTGTTCAAGTGGGAGTCACTAAATAATCTGAAAACAGAAACTCCGACAGAATCTTCCGTCGCGCTGTTTCACTCCAGACATGTAATGCTACTAGACACAGAATGGGCTTAAAGCTGACCCTTGGTATAATACCGCCTTGACCTCAAACACCCCGTGTGGATGTTCCTGTTATTCTGACTGCCGTTACTACTGCCACATATTTCACTTTCTTTAAAAATTTGTACTGCCATTGAACACGCCAGTACAGTGTCGTAATGCCCTCCAGTAAGTGTTTGAAACACAGTATATACACATGAATATCAAAGGCAACTTTTGAGAAAATTCGTATTTACTTAACAATCAGAATCTGTCGGCGACCTCGAGTGAGTAATGATGGATCAGACTCTGCAGTTCTCTCTGCAAAGTAGCTTCTATCTTTCACGAAACTCGTACAAATATTAGACTAAAGGTTTTTATTCATTATAGTCAAGGCACCATGATAAATAAATAAATATATATATATATATATATATATATATATATATATATATATATAGATAGATATATATACAGTGTATATTAACCATATCCAGCGTTAGCTGGGCAGCGACAGGAAAAGAAAAAGAAATGGCCCCATTCGCTTGCAACCATACTCTAGCTGTCATATATAATGTACTGAAACCAGAGCACCCCGTCCACAACCTAAAGACCTTTCCATGGTTTCTCCCGACCGCTTTAAAAGACCTAGTGCAGCCCATTAACAGCATGTCGTCCCCTGTATACCAAATCACTCCAATTCGCTCTATCACTTGCACCCTCCTGCATGCTCAGGCCCCAGGCCTTCAGAGCATCTTTCACTACATCCTTCCACCTCCTGCTTGGTTTCTCCCTTTTCTTTGTTCCCTCCACCACTGGCGTGTATAACCACTTAGCCATCCTCTCTTCACTCATCCTCTCCATATGTCCAAACCTTTTCAGTACATGCTCTTCAGCTCTCTCATACCTACTTTTTATACTACCACACCTCTCTCTTACCCTAACACTTATTCTATCACCCCTTCTCACACCAGGTACTGTACTCAGACATTTCATTTCCATCACATTACCTTCTTATTTACATTTTTGTTTAAGTCAAGCCTCGCATCCAAACAGTATCAACGGGACTACCATGGCATCAGACATTCTCACCTTTGCCCTCGAAGAAACTGACTTCTCTTTACTCATAATCCTAAATGCTCTTAGAACCTTTACTCTCTCACCTACCCTCTGGCCCACTTCAGCCCCCATGGTTCTATTCGTTGACATATCCATTTCCAGGTATCTAAAACCCTCCAGTTCCTTTTAGTTCTCTCCATTCAATATGACACTGCAAATTTCCTGTTCCCCTTCACTCTATTCACATATCCTCTCAACTTTTTCCTTTCACGCACTCTCCCAAACTCAAACACCAGCCTCTGCAGCTTCTCACTTGAATCTGCCACCAGCGCCGTGTAATCAGTAAACAACTATTGACTCACATCCCAGGTTCGACCCTAACACCCTACCCACAGACAGACTCTATATCCACTCCAAGACCCTTACATTCACCTTCTTTACCTACTATATCCCTCTCGATAAATCCTTGAATTATAGGACGGGCTTCCAAACGTGGTATAGGGAGGCCGCGTGGGTAGCGCTACGGACTAGTTGCCTAAAAGCGGGAACAATTCTGAGTGTGTAGCGCGGCCAATCAGGACACAGCGTGGCTCACGCGACGCCAGACTGTGATGCACTCCCTTTGTGAACTGCTCGATCCTAATGCTTATGTCAAGTCCAGTGATGAAGACCCTTGTGATGAAACGCTTGGACTGAAGCTCAATTCCAACCTTGAATTTACTTAATACCTCAACTCATGTCATAATGAAAGTTCCATACATATATA
>JAYMFT010308790.1:0-10147 GCA_038088735.1 Panulirus argus | reverse complement strand
AATATATATATATATATATATAGATATATATATATATATATATATATATATATATATGAAAAGAGTTTTGATGGAGAATGGCAGAAGGTCCTACCCTAAGCTCCAGTGCTGGTATCACAACCACTAAGCTGGGCAACAGAATCATCCCTGGTCGATGTTCTTGGGCGGGTGAGGGACAACTTCCGATACAGCCCAATAAGGCAGCGTCGGGTTCTGTCTCGGCTTAAACGGGGGGGAAGAGGCTCTTGGTGTTCGGGCTGTCAGGATTAGTAAAGTCATCCTCGCCAAAGCCAAGCGGACGGTCCTCTCTCTCTCAGAATTTATCATCTTCTGATGCCCGGATAACACTCCTTCATAACGCTAGCCATCAGTGAATAGCACACACAGTACTGCTTCGGTATTACACACACACACACACACACACACAGTAATGTCATACTCCATCCGAATACGAGTCATCACAACACGCAAGGGACTGCTTCGATATTCTGTAATATCAGTACAACACTGAGCAACACAGAGGATCCTGCTTCGACATCTTGACAAAGGCGCAGAATTCTCTCGCTATCAAGAAAAAGATAGCCACTCTGTCTAACGTTCTCCCTAACTCCTGATGAAAAGCAGTCAGCCTATATAATGCTCTTCCCAACTCTCAATAACAAGAGGACGGGGAGGGAGTTCCAAGGCTTCCCCTATCATCAAGTGAAGCCCCAACTACACACGAGACAGAAGGGGGCGTCTCTTTTTTAACCCCTCAAACTCATCAAACACCACACACCTGACCTGACCGTCAATGACCTAGTCTACGTTGGGAGGTCAGGCTTGCCTTCTCTCTCTCTCTTCTCTCTCTCTCTCTCTCTCTCTCTCTCTCTCTCTCTCTACCTTTGTTTACGTCACCCTAAGCCTTGCCTTACCTTTATACACATTACGCTGGTGGTACTGAAGGCTATCTGGCCACCACATTTCGGTCTAAGACCAAGTTGCGCAGCTCTCCCGCTCCGCTGACGACTCAGGCTGCTAGAGACAACCAATTGAAATAACACCTGCAATCCCCTCCTCTCCCCACCGTCATGTAAGAAACACTACCCCAATTTCCGTCAGGGGTGAAATCAGCGGCCACCACTCGCCTATATACTTGTGGCCTGGGTTACCGAGACATCAGCAGGGCACTATGGCAATGTGCAGGGGACCTTATCCGTTACACTGGTAACGCAGCAGCACTTCAAGTGCTGCAACTGCAGTGGCAGCCCTCGTGGTGGCAGAGAGGGAGAGGAAGCACATAACAACAGTCACGGTGGAAACAGCTGCAAACAGTCATACCGGAAGGAGAGGCACCAACAGCAGCAGCGGGTAATTTGAAGGCAGAGGAAACACCAGGAGAATCAGCCACATATGGGTGAGAGGGAGAGAGAGAGAGAGAGAGAGAGAGAGAGAGAGAGAGAGAGAGAGAGGGCTGCCAGCTGAGGTCTCGGGATTTTACCACCACTGTCACACGCCCATACTAGAGCACCGTCATCCCCCGCACATAAATCTTATTAGTGATCCTCGAGTCTCTCTCTCTCTCTCTCTCTCTCTCTCTCTCTCTCTCTCTCTCTCTCTCTCTCTAGGAAACAGCAAACTTCCCTGCGTCACTTTCTCTTTTTTTCTTCTTCCTTTCTCCGTTTTGGTGTAGATAGAAAAGACATTCTCACCACCAGAGATGTTCCCCCATACTCCCCCACCCCCTCCTCCCCTCCCCAGCAGCAGTCGGTATGACACACAAATGCTACCGTGCGAGAATTATGCGCTTCTTCGAGACCCCGTCACCGAAAAGTCAAAACTCAGGAGCTGGAAAAAAGAAATACACAGACACACACACACACACACACACACACACATATATATATATGTCCCGGAGATTGTCCCTGGAGGAGACCTTTAACATCCAAGATATTCTGGATGAGTACAAGACCCTTGGGCCAGAGATGAGGCGGGACTCCTGGCGTCAGGAGATAGTATGAAGAGACAGAACCCTGAATACTGTGTACCTTAATCTCTCGTCACAATACTGTGCACCTTACTCTCATCACAATACTGTCTACCTTTACTGTTGTACCTTACTCTGTCACAATACTATGTACCTTACTGTTGTACCTTACTCTCCCGCCACAATACTGTGTACCTTACTCTCCCGTCACAATACAGTGTAACTTACAGCTGTAACTTATTGTTGTGCCTTACTCTCTCGTCACAATACTGCAACTCCTTAAAAAAGAACAATATGACCAAGAGTTTCCAAGCTATATTTTCTCTTGTTTTTTTCCAAACAAATTATGCGTGACCCCTGGACTGTTCCTGATCAATGATGCCATACTCTAGGACAAGATGCGTTAACAGAAATTGAGCGAAGCAGCTTTAGGATCGTCATTAGCAGGTGACAGACCGACCGACCGACCGATCGATCGATGTTTACCGACAGTAGTCTTCCCAACACATTGCCCGAAACAAGCTGAACAGAGTCGTTTCGGAGCGTCATCGGCGAGGGAGAGACGGTCCCTGGCGACTTTCCCCTATCTCGCTGAGTCAAACGCTGGTGTGTAGGACCGGGGTAGGTGGACACAATAATCTAAAAGTTCTTGCGGCAAAAGTTAAAAAAAAATCGAACTTGCATCTCGAGCACAAGGCTACGAGGCTATTCCCCAACCACCCTCCTACCTCCATCCCCTACATACACACCCACACACACACACACACACACACACACACACACGCCGGAGGAAATGACGCGAAGGAAAAACTGCGTTACCACCGGAGAGTTCAGCAACATCCCCGTAACTTAAGCTTATCCGAGGAAGGGAGACGGAAGAAACGCGCACGAAGCTGATGTACGGCACTACATGTACGTCCGCAGGAGGCTCTTCTGTCCTGCCTGCCGCACCACAGCAGCGATTTGAATTTCTAACGCCCTACCGCCGGCCACACCACAAACACCGGCTAACTGCATTACAACGCTGCCCGACCACGACACGCGCTCGATAACCAGTTACTAACTCTGGGCCCGTGTGACGCCGCGTTGCTGCGTGTCATGATACAATGGCGCGGCCAATGGCCACCAAAAAACCAATCCTAAACGGACAACAGAGTTTGACAGTTCCCGGGAAAACTTAAAGGATTGTAATAATAGTGACCCACTAATATAAACATTACAATCACAGTCCTCTTGGTGGACTTGACTACTACGAACGAAATGCGAGTCAAACCAAAGGTTCATGATGCGATGTTCCAGCGCACATTAAGCACCAGCGGGGGACAACCAGTACTGGAGGCACAGCTGGGGTTGACAGTGGGTGGGTGGGGGGGGGGGGAATTAGAAAAAAGAAAAACGCCAGCCACTAGAAATAACGAGGGACAGCAAGAAAAAAAAAAGTATCGTGGGAGAAATACCACAAGCCATCATGGTGGAGGCACCACAAACAATCACAAGGCGGGAGGCGCCACAAGCCACCACCGGGAGGAGGAGGAGGAGGAGGAGGCTCCACAAGCCTTCATGGAAGGAGGCGCTTACAAATCGTCACAGTGGGAGGAAACAACAAGCGTGTTCCACTGAACACACTTGCGTCGCCTGCACGGTCACTGGAGGTGAGAGAAGAATGGATGGGAGAAACACTCTTTCGATACTATGAAAAAAGTTTGTAAAAGAAAACATAAATCCAAACCCAAAGGTGGAATTTTCTTCATTATGAGCCGGCCGGGCTAAGCTGCATCTTAAAACCTTTGAATAAGAGTTATGCAAATCAAACTAGAATTGCCTCTTGTCAATCAATTCTTTAAATCCTGGGGGCACAAGAGTGTAAAAGTTTCATGACCACAGGTTGAACTTTCTTTTAAGTTATGACGCAGGTTAGGTTACAGGATAAACCTTTTTATATAAGTGGTATAAATCAGACAAAGTCCATAAAGAATTTAAGCGTCTTAAGCTATTCAAATCTTTAGATGCTGGAAATCATACGCATAGATTTTAGGTGTTATTCCCGACGATGAACGTACGACAAAGAGGAGTCAATGCGATACGTGCCATCAAAACGGGGTAAACTGCAACACGAGTGCCATAAAACATCAAGGAGAAGGCATCGGTAAGCATGAGGGGAGGGCACTATATCTGGGGAGCAACTAAAAAAAAATATCGTGGCAACAACAATGCGATTCAAGACGAGCACAGCTGAACATCAGGAGAGGCGCCACTCCGCACAAGAAATCATACGTAAAAGTACCAACATTCAGAGTGACTGGCATCCCTAACCACCACCACAGACGGGCACCAACCACCTGACTATCAGAGGAAGGCAACATTAACCGCCAGGAGACCACTACACTGAACGGAAGCCCCACTAACTGCCACTAACCATGACTGAGGACACATCACTCCCTCCGAGAATGAGGTGACCTTCTGGCTATGGATTATACGTCTAAACATCACCAAAGACACCAACATCACATCCAACAGGAGGCGTCCCAAGATATGTGAATGGGAAGTCACTACGACGCAGCATCGGAGAAAATCGTTATGGAACACGCAAGAGGAGGAAGACGACCACCCCCACCACACATCACAGGTAATACGGCACTATACAGGGCTGGGTCTGCGAGACATCAAGGCGGGGGGAGCACCATCGAACATCACAACGGGAGGCGCAAGACATTTAAAGGCGAAGCACCACAAAACCGTCCACGGCGGAGGCTCCATCACGCATCACACGCGGGAGAGAGAGAGAGGGCTATAATTAAGGCAAAGCACCGCACACCATCCATGGTGGAGGCTCCACCACGCATCACAGGAAGGAGCACTACTAAACATCACAAGAACACAAGAGGTGACACCAGTGGACAACACAAATGGCAAGGAGGGCACAACAACTTCAGACCCGAGAATGACATAAGTACTATACAGAGGCCATACCACACCATGTCTACAGGAGAGACCATTACATTACACTACAGGAGCAAGCGACCACAAGAATCAAGCTTTTAACTTGACCATTACGAGAGAAGCGTCACTGAGAGTTAAAGTCTCCCATGATTATCCTGCAAAGTGAGGAGGCGTTGCTGAACATCAATAGGAATGCACGATTGGACTCATGAGAGATAAAGTACGAAGCACTATATGGGGTTGGGGACCCAAAATGCTTATCAGAGGGATCCACAAACCACAGTGGGGAAGCTGTCGAACATCGAGGAGAGGGAACCACTAAAAACGTCTACAGTACAGCCATCAATAACCATAACGAACCCCTCAGAAACTGACGGAGGCAACGTTATTTGGAGACAGTAATATTCATCAAGGTAAGCACCTGAAAATATCGAGAGGGAGCACAGTTGAAAGAGTGAGTACCACAAGGAAAAAACATAGAACACTAGGAGTGCTACCAGTATAAATAAAATATCAAGTGGGAGCGACCAGCAACTACCTAAAGGAAATCGCCATTAAACAGAAGGGGATGAAGAAGCCCCCCCTAGAGAACTAGATAAGACAATCCCTACCTCACAAGGGCGAAGCACCACTATCACCGGGAAACACCACTAGCCATCGACGTGAGGCACTACTAACTACCTGGGATACGCGACGCTAACCATCATGGGCAGGCGCCAACTGACCACGGGCACAAAAGGCTCAACACCAGCGAGGGACGTGGCTCACAAAGAGGAGACGCAACCGTAACAAAGAGAGGGACACGCCGCCGACAAAAACAGGGACACACCACCGACAAAAAAACGGTTAGGCTCCAAAGAAAAAAAATATATATATCACCATGGGAATAGGGGAGGAGAGCACCACAAAACATTAAGGACTGTCGCTAAAAGAGCAAAAGGGTAAACATCAAAAGCCTTGAAGCGTACGGCCCCACATAACATGGAAGGGAGGCAACAGTGAGGTCGAAGGAAGAAAAGCACCGTCGGATATACCTTGCATACGGTATACCTCAGCATAGTTTCTAAAGGTCTTCAGCTTAGCTACTCGTAGGATATCCCGACTTCGTTTATTGCAAAATGGTTCATCTGTTATACATGCCTTGATCCATCAACCATTCGTTCGTTGTACAACGTTCGTCGACGGTTCACTAACCGCGTAAACCGCTGAACAAATTCATTCAATGCAGCCACCATCCTCGTTAACGTTTTCATACTGTCCCTGGGCCCTCCTGTGCGCACTCTGTATTCGCTTCTGCGCCACTGCCCACGCGGCGGGCAGGAATGCACAAATACACCAGCCGGTCTTGCGCCAAACATCAAAATCAATTCAACCCAAACATTTCTGTACAGTACCAAGCTGCCGGGCTGGCTCTCTGTTTGTCTGTATGCCGGAGGACGCGGCGCGGGGACTGGAATGCCTACGTGATCACCACATCCCGAATGGCCTAGTATACTGTGCATGTCTTTCGCCCAGATCTTTTTCTAAAAATTTCTCCACTGTACAGTCCATATCGGGAGCTAGACGTGGGAGGCGGGAGCACCACAGAGCATTAAAGGAGAGAGGCGCCACAAAACATTCAGTGGGAGTAAACAGTCGACGCCGAAGGCCTGATAAAATACCAAAGGGGGTGCAGCAGCACAGGGCATGAGAGAGGGGGAAGGGTGGGAGGCCTCTCCTCAAAACACGAGGGGCAGACCACATGACGGGCACCAGCAAGCATCATGTGGTAAGCACTGATAAGAAAGACAACGCTATCAATTGTGGCGGAGGCACAAACGGACACCGAGAAAGTCACCACTAAAATCATATGGGACAGAACTAGTGAAATCAGGAGGAGACGCTGCTGTCGAAGTCTCTCTCTCTCTCTCTCTCTCTCTCTCTCTCTCTCTCTCTCTCACAGGACGCTTGCACGTCATTGATACTGGTGAATACCTGTTGAAGTCCTCGTGTGTCCTCCATTCCCCACACACACAGCTCGGGCTGGGCCTAGGCTACTGGGTAGGGGCGTCAGTCGACCAACCCGCTGGAAGACGCATCCCACAAGCCCACACAGCCCCTACAGCCTGGCTGGTCTGGTACATTTCGTAGGTACTTTCTTTTCCTACGTGCGTACTTAGGTAAAACCACAAGGAAATGGAAAAATACGATTAGTCGAGCGCTTTCGTAAAATTACATCGTCGGTACGTCAGTACAGAGCACAGACAGAATCAGAATATGACAAAACCAGCCGCCACTGGTAGTAGTAATGTGCAGATCCCTGTCCTTTTTCATTATCAATAAGAGCACTTTTAAAACGAGCTGGACAGCTGGGAGGTACACTACTGCACATAGCACTGCAGACAATTCCTTTACGAGTACTGATGTCATCTTCAGGCAGATCTTTACTTCTTTTCCTAGACTAAAGAATGCCTTCGCAATTTCCACAGCATTTAAGACCATTACTTAAATAAAGCAGCTGCCATGGCTTTAAGGATACGGTATTAGTTTTGCTAATAACTCGAATGGTCTTAATGCTGTGGAAACTGCTTTGGGGCGCTCTAGGGCAAATACATACATCCGGGACCATCAGGTTAGAGAACCCATCAGGAAAACGCAACGCAAGCCATGACGGCAAACACATCGCGAACGATCACTGGGATACGTACTGTGACCATGTAGCGGGGGTATGGAAGTTTACAAGGAGGACTATTTGAGATCGGCGCAACTAGTCATCACAGGGCAAAGCGGTTCGACATGAGTGGGTAACATCACTGACCCTCCGGAAAGCAGGCGATCAAACATCAACGTCCCATCAACGAAGAGGAGGCAAAACATCATTAAGGCGCTACCTTCACATCAAGGTGAGGAAAGCATTGAAAATAATAGGAAAAACTCTGCAAGGACGACACCATTAAACATCATATCATCCATTAAGGGGAAAGCGAGAGAGAGGTCACACCACCACCATCTTGCGTCCTGAATGGATGGAGCGTCAAACGGCAAGATCCAAGGGCCGCTTCCGAGTGCCAGAGCCGAGGGCGTTAAGTCCTCTGCGAGAGGCGGCGTGAGAGGGCGGAGGCGGAGAGCCAGTGAGAGCAAGTGGCGAGAGGAGGAGTCCCACTTGACCGGGCATCGTTTGCCGCTGAGGCGTTACCCCGAACTCTCAAGTCGGGGGACCAAGCATCCACAAGTGGCCGGGTCGGAGCCCCATCACACGCAAACCAATAAAATCACCAAACTATCCGTACTGTACTTAAACCTTAAATTCACTTAAGGGAAAAATGAAGGGAAGATGACTACCGTAAATATAGCGGTACACGGTACTGTGGGCAACGTGTGTAATCGTTCAGCACACGCTCACATCACAGGAGTAACAGTGACAATTAACTGCAATAACACGACTGATGCAGTGAAGCGATCCATCCCGAACTCTTACGAACTGGTTCGATGAAAAATAAAGCGACGTTGGTGTTACCTTTTGGTTACACAACGACGTGACGACAAGCGCTTCGGGCAGTCAATAAGTCGGTCAAATAAGCCAGAGGGATACACCGCGCCCGCCACTCACACACCTTGTACTACCGAATCTATTACGACGTTTCTTTACGTTACGTACATCCCTTACAACGGCTTCGCCAACGACCGAGCTTCAACTGACCTACCAGGGTAAAGAATGATAACCCTATCCACGTAAAAGGTGTTAGGGCGCCTCCACGAACGTGTGTTCGGCAGGTACTCCTCGTAGTAACTATGTCAGGTGAGAGCATTACGCTACAGGTATCAAGCATTACAAGTACCAGGCAGATACTCCTCAGAGAGCACGACACTGCACAACAGGAGGCAAGCAGATACTCCTCACAGCACAGAACACTGTCATCACAAGCAGATACTTCTCATAGGGCAAGACACTTGTTTTACAAGTAGCTAGCACATACTCCTCACAGAGCAAGACTGCACAAGATGAAGCAGGCACTTACTCCTCACACTAAAAGAGCAAAGTCAGACCACAAGCTTCACCACAAGCTTCAAGCATCCGCCTGACTACAAGCACCAGGTGGGACATCCCCAACTCCACGCTTTGCAAAGTCTCCTCCTGTTATGCGGAATCTGTCTCGACACAATGACCTCGCAAACTACGACCCTTTAACGACCTTCAAACGCTCGACGTCCAATGACGACGCGCGGGCTAAGCCATTCCAGAAAGTAATTCTGGGATGGGAAGAGGGAAATACAGGCTATTTAACAACGACAGAAAATAATAAAGAGAGGGGTCGCCAGCATATTGTAGGGAGGTGGCCATGTGACTGTGTGCAGTGTGTGTGTGTGTGTGTGTGTGGGGGGGGGGGGCGCGATCAAAGGCATCTCCTGCAGCTGAGGACATCAGTGCACCCCCCCCCCCATCCCCGTCGTGTGTAAACAAATACTTGACGTCCTTAGATAGGGGGTGAGGAGGGGCACGGGGGCCACCTCCTCTGGGTGACACGGTGCAGCACGCCTCCTCATAAACACTGGCGCATAAAACGGGGGGATACGGCCTGTTTCCAGGATCTAATTAAAATCCTCCCGCTTGCACCACCCTCTCTCCCTCCCTCCCTCGCACGGGGGAGAGGAGGTGGGACGAGATGTCAACTCCCTCCCTCCTCCGAAACACCCACCTTCCTCCCTCATCCTCCTCTCCCCTACACTACCAGAGAGAGAGAGAGAGAGAGAGAGAGAGAGAGAGAGAGCCAGCCAGCCAGGGGAAACCACCACCCACCAAAATCCTCTGGTAAGTCACCCTGGTACAAAATCTCCCTCGTCCTCCCTACTTCATAGAGACTAAAGGATCTCTTCCCTGACCTGCTGGAGGAGGAACCACCGAGGAAAACAATCCGGGCCGCGCCCTCCCATCACCCCCACTGGAGGTAAAAAGAGTTTCAAAGTCGATGGCGGACAAACGGATGCGCTGTAGGGAGAGGGGAGGGGGAGGGAGAGGGGGAGGGGAAGGGGAGGAAGGGGGAGAGGTGGGGGAACGCGCGAACATCGATCTGAGCCTTCTGAGGGGACGCGATAGCAGGGTGGCCGACGGGAAGCGGAGGAAAGGGGGGAGGAAGGGGGGGGGAGGGGGAGAATAGGGGCCGGTAGAGGGGAGAGCAGGGGACAGTAGCCGGGGCCAGGCAGAGAGAGAGAGAGAGAGAGAGAGAGAGAGAGAGAGAGAGAGAGAGAGAGAGAGAGAGAGAG
>JAYMFT010308779.1:0-10147 GCA_038088735.1 Panulirus argus | reverse complement strand
CATAAATAAAATAAATTAGTAAATAGTCACAGTGTGTTTTGACTACTCTTTCCCTCGTACACATGAAGGGGGAAATCCGGATGGTTGAACTGGGTGCAGCGGGAAATGGCAGGAAAAAGTTTGGGAACCACTACATTAGACCCTCATTCCCATAATACCCTTATCTTCACCGAGCTGCTAATATCATGGAAGGCCAGCAACCGTCCGAGAGACTGGTTCACTATTCTCTTCTTCATTACACCCTCATCTTCACTGAGCTCGTCCGGTCTTGAACCTAGTTCACTGTTCGTATATTAAGTGTGGTGTGTGTGTGTGTGTGTGTGTGTGTGTGTCGAGAAACTTGACCTTCGACCTCGCCCGTAATGGTTTTGTCAAAGAAAGTGGTACTGAGGGTGGGGTGTGTGTAGTGATGATGGCCTTAACACTGAAGATGAGGGTTTAGTCAAGAAAAATATATGAACATCAGCGTGTTGTGAAGATGTGGGTGCAGTGAAGAAACGTATGTTGAAACTAGCTTTGTTAAGGTAGTTTTGTGAATAATCGGGTGTAGTTAAGATGAATTTAGTGAACACTAAATAATTCAAGCTAGGTTCAAGGTCGGCTTTGAACCTTAGTGAAGATAAAGGTATGGTGAAGGTAGAATATCATGAATATGAAGGGTTAAAAAAGATAACGGTGTAAAGTAGATAAGAGTGTAACGATAGTGAGCTTGTTCTGAACAAAAGGATGTAGTAATGATGCAGTTGTAGTGAAGGTAAGGGCGTAGGGAATATGCTTCAGTGAAAATAAGGTTGCAAGGAAAATGATGGCCTTTTTGACCCGATTCCCAGAATGATTCCAACGAGGTTTAAAGCGAGCAAAAGAAGATAATAATGATAATTATAATGATAATTGTTATTATCATTATTATTATTATCAATATCATTATTATTATTATTATTATTATTATTATTATTATTATTATTATTATTATTTATTATCATTATTATTATATTATTATCATTATTATTATTGTTATTATTATTATTATTATTATTATTATTATTATTATCATTATTATTATTATCATTATTATTAACAATAATAGATAATAATAAAGGCTGAAAATGTACAGAGAAAAGAGAAAGTACAGACACTGAATTAGGCTGAAATACGGCGAGAGGATAAAGACAGTCCCTGCACAGACATTCAAGTGTCATTTAGTGTGTTCAAAATGGCAGGCTTAGGACCGTTCCTGTCGTGGTCTGTATCAGCTCGGATATACTTGACATGGGTGTGTTGTGCTGGCGGACTCCAAACCCGGAAACGAGAATCCAAGAATCGCTGGTGGTTGGAGGTTTGAGGTGATGGTGGCGAGGTCGGTGCCGCAGTATCTTTCCAAACTGAAGAATATAATCCAGGTGATGGGGGGAACTGGAAGGATTAGTGTATTTAGCGTCTTTCTCTCTCTCGAGAGAGAGAGAGAGAGAGAGAGAGAGAGAGAGACGTTGTAATAGGGACTGAGGATGATCTAAACTTGCCCTCTAGTATCCCCTGTTGCGTGGTGGGCAGGAAGGAATCCCTGGCAAGAGAAGCGTTAGGTAAGCTCAGGAGGGATACAAATCTGGTAGATTTCTTGAGAAGGAGTCCACGTACGTTGTGTCCACGGAGAGTGTAGAGAAGACAGCCGGAGGACTTGGTGATGGCGTTAATGCGTTCCTCCTTCCAGCATTCTAGAGTGACCCTGAGAAGCACGGTGGACTGAACAACCCAAAGTGTGGGATGAAGCGTAAGGAGAATTGAAGGGACGTAACATGATTTAGGCGAGATTGATGACCAGAGGAACAGATTGATGATGAAATGAGACTTCTCAGCGAGCCCGATGTTTAATGGCTTTATGTTCCTCCAGGGCGTTCACTCACTTGGCGGGGGAAATCATGGGGACTGTGTGATACGCTGTTTGGAGTGCTGAGTGACAATTATGGTTGCTTCTTCATCAGGACGCATGGCGTCGCTAATGCGAGGGTACTGGTGAGGCACGTCTGTGATTATAGTTTTGCCTCCTACTTGTCTTCCTACATCTTCCCCCCTCCCCACATCCTCCTCCTCCTCCTCCTGGATGTGGCTCACTTTAATCTGATTACAGTTTGTGGAATGTTTTCCCCCCCTGCAGGGAGTTGGATCGTCGGTCCACGAGAAGTGTTGAAGGAGCAGTAAGAAGGGGGAGGCAAGAATGAGAGCGAAGCTATAGTTTTTGCCCATTTTAACACACAGGCTATAAAGTTTTACGAGCGGCAGGTCAGGTTTGTGGTGAGGTGAACTCTCTCTCAACCAGTTCGTTGCGCCTCACGGGCGCATTGTTTTTTTCCATGGCTGATAATACCTTTTCAAGGCCAGGGTGTGTGTGTGTGTGTGTGTGTGTGTGTGTGTGTGTGTGTGTATTTGCGAGTTGGACGACCGCAACGAAGTCTGTGGTATTAAACCTGCCCTGCCCGTGGCGCCCCACGGGCGCAAGGCCTCTCCATTGCTGCTAATGCCTTCTTTACGTGAGGGGATAGGAAGGAGGACCAACCCGCCCCCTTGCGGATGGAGGCTGAGGAAACGCTCCCCTGTTCTTTCCTGGACACGTCTTTCTTGCAGTATATCACGACGTGTAATGGGTCGCCGTCCCTTTCCTGTTTTGGGTAATTTTCGAACCGCACTGCAACAGGTTGTGTAACGCATAGGTAGCAGCATGCCTTCTGTTTTGGGTACTTTCTTACCCACATGAAACACACACACACACACACACACACGTCTTTTGACTCCAGTTAATTCAACAAACTGCAAAATCTTATCATTATTATTAATTACCATTGCTATTGCTAGAAGCAGCAGTAGAAGCAGAATTTTTTATTCCAATACGTACATAAAAACCACTGGTGATGTTTACAATCTTCAACAAAGGCCATATTCTAACAGAATGGAAGACAACCAGTATTGGACCAATATATGAACAAAAGAGATAGAGAAGTAGCCCTGAACTGTGGACCAGTATCTCTAATCAGAATGACCTGCGAGACGCTAGAGAAGACAATCGGGAACCAGGTGGAGGACATGCTAACCTAGCATGAGCTGCTTGGGTGAAACACAACCCGGAAAGAAAAGAAAAAACCTTTGGTGACGAAATCTGATGAATAACTTTGAGAGAAATAAATAACATGGCTTGGTGGATGGATGGTATATACTTCGGTAGCCAGAAGGCCTTCGATGCTCTCCCGCAAAGGGTATTGATGAAGCCACCATACTGGGTAAAAACGAAGAACACCTGCCGGGGAAACCTCCTCAAGGTAGGCGAGAGTGATGAGTCGGGTCCGCTAAGCCTCAGTGGTGGGTCCACAACAACTATTTGCGATATGGTATGTAAACTGATCCGTCCTAGTGTGGAGTAATGTTCTCACATCTGGGGTGGTTCTCGCTTCGCACACTTGAGTCTAGAGCGGTCCGACTTATCAACTCTTCCAAGCTAACTTCACAACTTGACCCACTTGACCTCTTCTATAGGTATCATACTTTGGTTTCTGCTCCCGTTAGCTAGACCACACAATATCTGGCAAGCTACTGCGTGCTTAATTACTGTGTGGCCGTTGGCAACTTAAGGATAGGCCGTTTTGATGACTGTTTCTTTCCCTACACCCCGAGGGTTTAGAACTCTCTACCTTCTCATGTGTTTCCCAATAACTATGACCTGGCACTTCTTAAACTACAGGTTTTTCTCTTCCTCCAAAATTCTTAAATACTTTTCTTCGTCTCTTCTTTCTCCCTCTCATTAACCCTCTTTATATTTCAGTTAAGACCCGCCCTTGATGTGGACTTTTGTCCGTGACAGGAGCCTCCAACATTAAAAATGAAACATTTAATTAGCGAGGAAAAAATCAAATTCAGAGCTTAATATATTTGTTGATGGCGCCAACGTTTTGAAGAACAGGAAGGATAGAAGGGACTGTCAAGCATCATAAAAGGTAGACATACCGTAGAAGTGGCTAATGAGACTGAACGCTGGAAAACACAAATCTTGAATACGGGAAATGGGATAAGCAGGCCAGATGCTGGGGAAAACAAACTACAAGAATCGCACTGTGAAAGGGATTTAGGAAATGACATCCTGCCGAACTTGTCATCATAACATCACATGATAAAAATCATGATGGAGACTAATATGATTTTGCTCAACGTTAAAATTGCCTTCAATTGCATGGACAGTGAGACATTGAAGAAGACATACACGACGCACATGCTATCCACGATGGAATATGCCGCAGTAGTCTGGTCTCGTCCTATGAGGAGCCTCATCCAGCAGGTCGAGAAGATGCTTCTGCGTCATTCTCTTCACCGTCGCCTCCTGCCGCCTTCAGTTGGCAGTTTTTGCATCCTGTGGCTCATGACCCTAAAAGGATTACAGAGGTCGCAATGGGCAGGTAATTATAACATCTGATGCTACCCACCTGAGGTCTCTCGTCCCCGAGTTGCATTTCGGCACAACAGCTACGTTCTGGCCACCCGAAATCACACAGACCGCTTGCAAGAGCAGTCTCATGCCAAACATTGTGAACATTAACAGATATCCTGTAGACTACCATATCAGTTATTATGAAGACTTTTAAACCCCAGTTCATCTTCATGACACCCTTATCTTCACTACATCCTACCTTCCTTAGACCCATACCTGATGGCAGCCTTAAACTTTGTCTTAATCATTTTGTATTCACTGTTGAAATTGGGGCGCAAAACTAGTTGCATAAAATATCCATCTAGAAGCTTCACACTGTCCGCGTGAATTTCCTTCCGGAGGCATTAAGGGTTTAAAAGGACACGTGGTGACGAGATATACATTCTTTGGAGACCATGATGACATTGACATATATGAGAGTTCTTTGAAGTCATAGAATTCAGAACAAGTGAGCATGATTGGAAGTCAGGGGAAGAAAAATTTACAGAGGGACTTTTGGGAGTCTTTTTTTCAGCAAAGGCGTTGTGGACCCGTAGATTAAACTAAGCAGAGAGGAAGCAAATATAGGTTGCATCGTGAAATTCAAAGTGTATGTGATGGAAGTACAAGGATAAGAGATGGAGTCCCTCAAGGTTAAGGCTTTCTCATAATGCGTTCATGTAAGCAATAACACACACACACACACACACACACACACACACACACACACACACACTAGTAAGTGCACGTAACTTGATCATCGTCTCCCACGTTGATTTGGCCTTGTGACCACCGTGTTGCCACGTTGTCTGCCCACGCCTCACCCAATGGCTGTCTTCTGATAAGTCGTCCGTCTTATCGGATCCACAATTATTATTTCATCAGTTTCTACACTTTGTTTTTATACTTGCCAGACCGGGCTCTGGTATTACCTTACTTAGGATTTCCTCTATTGTGTCGTGCTCATTACTGCCTCGAACAAGTGGCAATTAGTTTATTTATAAAGTGTTTAACATTCTTCCCGCGCGAGAAGAAAAGCTATTATCAGACGTAAGAGGTTAATGAGGTGTTTGTTAGTGTACACCATAAGTTGTTAGTGTTAACCTGAACCAGCAGGGGTCCTCCTCAGATGCCACGCAACTTCTCTCTCTCCAGCACACATCTCTTTCTCTAATGCTTCCTTTGTCTCCTTTTGCTTCCTTCTCTTCACACTTCTTCCACTGTCTCCTTTGACTTCCTTCTTTCCGCCTTTCCCAGTGTTCCTCCTCTGTGTCCTGGTATCGCTTCCCTCACCCCCAGTCCTCAGTCCATTCAACCCTCACGTCCCAGTGCTCCTACCCCCTAACCTAGTGCGTGGTGAGTGGTGGCAGCCACAGGGCTCATATATATTTCCTCCCCTCCCCCTCCGCCGCAGCATCCACATTCCTCCCCGTCTCCTTTGGCAGCAATATGTACATTTCTCACCCTCACCCTTCACCCTAGTAAGCACATTCCATCCCCTCCTCCCTCGCCTCAACATAATACATTCCTCCCCCTCCCCACCCACCGCAGATTGTACATTCCTCCCCTTTCCCCTGCGCCACAACATCCAGTTTTCTCCCTCTCTTCCTACGCCGCAACACGTCCACTCCTCCCCCTTCCCCAGTAACATGCACATTCCTTCCCCCCTCCCCCTCTCCCCTCCGCTGCAACGTACACTTCCCCCTTTCCTGCCCCCACCCCACCCAGGGGTCACAGCCTCAAACGGCAGGGGTCGGCCGTTGGTTCAGGGGTGAACGACAACAGATTGTCGGTGGTACGGTAACAGCCGTGTCGTTAGTTCACAGGAGCCGCCTCTCATCATCAGATGTTGACGTCTCTCGTTGGCCTACTTCCGCCAGAGTTTGAAATACGATCATTACCAGACCGACTTGCCAACTTAAGGCGGTCGGACCCTCAGGCCCCCGCTAAGAGGAAGGGAGAAGATTCCACACTGTTTATATAGCTGCTTAACTCTCCAGACTTTGCGAGGTACGATCAGGAACAGACCCCTTCTGTTCCTGTTTTCAGAAAGTGATGGTACAGTAGGGAGGGATTTCGAATCCCCTTGCTTCCAACACTTAAGTCGCCTTATACGACTCTCGGGAGATACGTTGATGCTATTCTTTCTACCCTGTTCCAAGAGATAATGGTAATTATTTAATTGTTTTAATTCTTTTATGGTACAATCAGCAAAAAAAGTATCGCTACACCTGCTGTGCAAAGACTTTTTACATTTTTTCTTGATATCCTTATATGGCAATGACGCTACCAAGGTAAGAAAGATTAGACAACTGAAGAGGTAAAGGAACTTCTCTGAATTGGATTACCTGATTCTTTCATATTCCTATCGTCAGCTTCCTTTTACACTGAAAACTTTTTTGTGTTTGTTAAATGAATATCTAATACCTGAATAAAAGAATTTTATATTGATAATATGTAAACAAAATTGAAAGAATACTGGGAAAATCTGGCAGAGTTCTAAAACTCATATTTTACAATAAAAATAATGCAGTTATACTTTAGCTAAACCATCGTATTTCAGTCCCGTTTAACTAAAGTCTCTTAGTAAATTTCTGTTTTTTAATGATGAACGGAATGGCTGCAAAAGCTATATACGACCCCAAATCTTATTTGAATATATTGCACGTTTCGAATCAAAATTCATATCTTTTGAACATTTACGGTCATTCATGTCTCTATGGCTGTAATTAAAGGAAAATTAGCATGCATTGGTTTGATAAGTACCGCACGAGCAGAATGAATTCGTATAATTATGATGATTAGTATATTTAGGTTTACGTGTTCGAATGTTTCCTTAAGAAAAACAATATATTTTTCTCATGTAACTCGTCAGCCGTTTTATTTTCTTTTAATCATTTTCTTTCTTAGCTACATAGCTTTCATAGGTACATTTGGCAATGGCAACTTATTCTTTTAGCGTTCCAGGTTTTCTTACCAGCTGATAAGCGCGAGAGGAATACTATTTAAAATGAAAATCAACAAAGTAGCGAATTACACTTGTTTGTCCTGTTTCAGTGTACAGATAAGTATTAATATTATTTCAAAGATGTAAGTCAAAGAATGTGGCACGTGGAGGGGATTTTATAATAACAAATAAAAAAGAATCAGAATTACCAACCACACAGAAAGAACTAGAGTAATATTGTTCATTTTGAATTCCCTCATGCCCAAGGGTAACGATACTTTTTTTGCTGATTGCACATAATGACGATATTTTCTCTTACAAAAGGAGACTGTAGTCATATGTAAAGGGATAATAAGGTTTGAAAACATTTTCATAAAACAGAATACCATTGTTTCGCCTACAGCACCAGTGTTAATCTCTAGCTTCATATGAAGCGTTCAGTATGAGTCAAGTTCCCTGAATGACTGCTTTGAACGCCTGACTGTACCTTCAGCTATACAGAGGAAGTTTTTCTCACTTATCCATAACAAAAAGCCTGAGCAACAGATATATTCCAATGTTTTGTAACAGCAGACCCCACCAGTAATAATGGCTCAGTGCCTCCAAGCAATTAAATCCCACAAACAGAAGTGGCCGTATGATTCGTCACCAAACGGATATAAGAACTGTTTTGATTCGACACCAAACCGATATAAAAGTGGTCTTGATTCGTCACCAAACCGATATAAGAATGGTTTTGATTCGTCACCAAACCGATATAAAAGTGGTCTTGATTCGTCACCAAACCGATATAAGATTGGTTTTGATTCGTCACCAAACCGATATAAAAGTGGTCTTGATTCGTCACCAAACCGATATAGGATTGGTTTTGATTCGTCACCAAACCGATATCAAAGTGACCTTAATTCGTCACCAAACCTACATAGAAATGGCCATATGATTCATTGAGCCGCTCGTCACTTCAACAACAAAATCGGCCCAATGATTTCCTACATAATAACCCTTTAAAAAATGGCCCTGTGATTCAAAACACCAACGCCCATCACCAGGAACAGGCCTATAATTCGTCAAACCATCAACCCCAGCCATGAGCCAGCGATCGTCATGCAAGACTCCTGGAACAGAATTGTGCCCCTTCGTCTTGGCGCTGGGTAATCCTTACTGATTTTTTGACCAAGCTTTTTTCATATTCCGTAAGTCTAGCGTTCGTCCTCACTCCTGCCGCTTAAGGTACCCGTCCAGCAAGCGAGCCATCACAATCACCACCGACGTCACCGTCATCGTAAACACCAACACATGTAACCTTCCCCGTTCTCGTCCGTTTTCTTTATCACCACCACCTCCAGCATCACCGTCACTACTACTACTACTACTACTACTACTACTTCTACTACTACTACTGCTATTATCAGTACACCTAAAGCACCAAAACCATCCCAGTCACCACCACCGCTTCGAAAGCATCACCACTGTCGCCGACACCAGTGGCGAGCACCGGTTTCCCGCTACCGTTAGTTGGGGGGAGGACAGACCCCCCCCCCCCCTCTCTCTCTCTCTCTCTCTCTCTCTCTCTCTCTCTCTCTCGCTGTTAGTGTTCCTGCTGCTCGCGTTACAGTTGACGTTGCTGCTGCTGTCACTGTTATCGCGACTGTTCTTACTGTCGTAGTATAATTCTTTTCCAATTCTATTTCGTATTGATGTTGGTATTGCAAGTCCTTCCTCCGTGTCGCTTTTGCAGCTGACACAGTAGTGGAGCTTTTGATTTTCTATCTTTTTTCTCTTCACTATCTTTTTTCTTTTTTTGCAGAGATGACTGTATATATTTGTGTTAGTTATTTCGACATTTTATCTTTTTTTCTCCCTTCCTGTATTCAAGTTATAGTTTTGTGTTTATCTCAAGTCACATCTGGTTATATCTCCTTCCTCTAGCTACTTTATCTCTTCGTCTTTGGCTTTGTTATTTCTTCGTTCGGTGTATCTTTATGTAAGACCTTTTGTAATCCTTATCTTGACGTCAGTTCCAGCCTCTGCTCTTGCAACACACCGGACACCGTGTTTCCCCCTGGCTCACGCAACGTTGCCTTACCTCCTTGTCCGTCTTGGTCATTTCTGTTCCGCATTTCTCAACAGTTTTTCATCTGTTTAATCTGTATCTTATTTCATGGTTTGTTCCGTGTTGCAGACGCGAATGATTCTTATTCATTTGTCCTTCACAATTGCTCTGATTATTCATCACCGCTCACATTGTACGATTAATTGATTTTATAACTTACTTCCTCTCTTGTTAAATCATTTTGTACCACTTTTGTTCTTGTTTACTGATGGATACCACTCGTCCTTTTGTTTACTGATAGATACCACTTGCCCTCTAGTATACTGATGGATACTAACTGCCCTCTATTTAAGTCTTGGATACCACTTGCCCTCTAGTTAACTGATGGATACCACTTTCCCTCTAGTTAACTGATGGATACCACTTACCTATCATTTTCTGATCCATACCACAAACTTGTTCGTTCTCTCATCACAGATGAGCCCCGACAATGCCTAACCTGTCACATTTTCTGTAGATCTTTATTTCAGTCCTGCTTCTAACTTAAATACATCAAGTTTGTTGTTATTATCTTTATCACTGTGTGTAGAATCTACTGATCCATGCTTTTGGGCTATTATTTTATGTTAGCTGCGCCAGCACGGGCAATTGAATTGCCTTATCAAGAATATTTCATTAACTATATATATATATATATATA
>JAYMFT010308778.1:0-23608 GCA_038088735.1 Panulirus argus | reverse complement strand
CTCTCTATATTTGAATTAGGGCCCGGCCTTGATGTGGACTTTTGTCCGTGACTGGAGCCTTCAACATAAAAAAAAAAAGATAGATAGATAGATAGGTGAGAAGAAAGGAGAGATAGGTAGTATGTTCGACGAAAGTAACCTGGATGTTCTTGGTCTGAGTGAAACGAAGCTCAAGGGAAAATTGGAAGAATGGTTAGGAAACGAGTTGGGAGATAAAATCAGGGGTTGGTGAGAGGACAAGAGATAAGGAAGGAGTAGCATTACTCCTGAAGTAGGATTTGTGGGAGTGTGTGATGAAGCTTAAGGAAGTAAATTCCAGATTTATGAGGGTAAAACTAAAAGTGGATGATGAGAGATGGGTGATCGTTAGTGCTTATGCACCTGGTCATTAGAAGAAGGATCTTGAGAGGAAGTGTTTTGGGAGCATCTGAGTGAGTGTGCCAGCAGTTTTGGTGATGGGTGATTGAAATGCGAAGGTGAGTAATATGGCAGTTGAGGGTATAATTGGTGCTCATGGGGTATTCAGTGTTGTGAATGGAAATGATGAAGGGCTCGTGGATTAGTGTGTTGAAAAAAGACTAGTGATTGGGATTATCTGTTTTAAAAGAGAGATATTCACAAATATGCATTTTTGAGTAGAAGATTTGGTTTACGGGCAATATTAGATCATGTATTAATTGATAAGAGTGTAAAAGAGAGTGGGATGTCTAATCACTACCTTGTGGAGAAGGTAGGATTTTTAGTTTTCAAAACAAAAGAGAGAATGTCGGGGAGAATAGAGTGGTGAGAGTAAGTGAGCCTCGAAAGGAGATTTGTGTGAATAAATATCAGGAGAGATTGAGTGTAGAATGGCAAAAGGTGAGAGCAAGTGAAGTGAGGGGAGTGGGTGAGGAATGGGATGTATTCAGGGAAGCAGTGATGGCATGTGCAAGAGATGCATGTGGCATGAGAAAGGTGGGAGGCGGGCAGATTAGGAAGGGTAGTGAGCGGTGTGATGAAGAAGTGAAGTTGTTAGTGAAAGAGAAAAGAGAGACGTTTGGACGATACTTACAAGGAAGGACTGCAAATGCTTGGGAGATGTATAAGAGAAATGTGCAGGAGATCAAGAGGAAGGTGCAAAGGTTGAAAGAGAGGAAAAATGAGAGTTGGGGTGAGAGAGTATAGTTAAACTTTAGGGAGAAAAAAAAGATTTTTGGAAGAGGTAAATAATGTGCGTAAGATAAGAGAACAAATGGAAACATCGGTGAAGGGGGCGGGGGGGGGGGTGAAATGATAACAGGTTGTGGTGGAGTGAGGAGGAGATGGATTGAGTATTTTCAATAACTGTTGAACGTGTTTGATGATAGCGTCGCAAATGTACGGTGTATTGGTCGGTGTGGTGTGCAAAGTGAGAGAGTCAGGGAATGTGAATTGGGGGAGAGAGAGAAGGTGGTGAAAGCCTTGCTGATGATGAAATCCGGCAAAATTGTAAGATTGGATCGTATTGCAGTTAAATTCATTAAAGAAAGGAGGTTCCTGCTTTGTAGATTTGTTGGTAAGAATATTCAGTATATGTATGGGTCATGGTGAAGTGCTTGAGTATTGGCGGAATGCATGTACAGTGCCATTGTACAAAGGCAAAGGGGATAAAGTCGATTGTTCAAACCATAGAGGTATAAGTTTGTTGAGTATTACTGGAAAATTGTATGGGAGGGTATTGATTGAGAGTGAAGGCATGTACGGAAGATCAGATTGGGGTGGAGCAGTGTGGTTTTAGAAGTGGTAGAGGATGCGTGGATCAGTTGTTTATTTAAAGAATGTATGTGAGAAATATTTAGAAAAACAGATGGATTTGTATGTAGCATTTATAGATCTGGAGAAAGCATATGACTGGGTTGACAGGGAGACCTTGTGGAAGCTCCTAAGAATATATTGTGTTGGAGGTAAGCTGCTGCCATCAGTTAAAAGTCTTTATCAAGGATGTAAGGCATGTGTACGAGTAGGAAAAGAGGAAAGTGATTGGTTCCCAGCGAATGTCAGTCGCCGGCAGGGTTGTGATGTCCCCATGTTTTTTTTTTTCTTTTTTATGGAGGGGTGGTTAGGGAAGTAAATACAAGTTTTGGAGAGAGGGACGTTATGCAGTATGCTGGGGATGAGAGGGCCTGGGAAGTGAGTCAATTTTTATTCATCGATGTTATAGTGTTTGTGGCTGAATCGAGTGAGAAACTGCTGAAGTTGGTGACTGAGTTTGGAAACGTATGTGATACGAAAAAGCTGAGAGTAAATGTTAAAAAGAGCAAGGTTATCAGGTTAAGCAGGGCTGAGAGAGCAGTTTGTTGGGGAATGAGTTTGAATGGAAAAAAAATTGGAGGAAGTGAAGTGTTTTAGATATCTGGGAGAGGACTTGGGAGCAAATGGAACCATGGAAGCGGAAGTGAGTCATAGGGTGTGTGAGGGGGCGATGGTTCTGGGAGCGATGAAGAATGTGTGGAAAGATAGAATATTATCTCAGAGAGCAAAAGTGGGTATGTTTGAAGGAATAGTAGGTCCAACAATATTATATGGTTGCGAGGCATTGCCTATAAATAGAGTTGTACGGAAGAGAGTGGATGTGTGAAAATGATATATTTAAGAATAATATGTGGTGTGAGATTGCATAATCGAGTAAGTAATGTAAGGGTAAGAGAGATGTGTGGTATTAAAAAGAATGTGGTTGAGAGAGAAGAAGAGGGAGTGTTGAAATGGTTTGGACAAATGGAACGAATGAGTGAGGAAAGGTTGACGAAAAGGATATATGTTTCAGAGGTGGAGGGAACTAGGAGAAGTGAGAGACTAAATTGGAAATAGAAGGATGGAGTAAAACGGATTTTGAGGGGTCGGGGCCTGAACATGCAGGAGGGTAAAAGGCGTGCACGGAATAGAGTGAAATGGAACGATGTGTGGTATACCGGGGTCGACGTGCTGTCAATGGACTGAACCAGGGCTTGTGAAACGTCTGGGATAATCCTTGGAAAGGTCTGCGAAGCCTGGGTGTGGATAGGGAGCTGTGGTTTCGGTGCATTACACATGACAGCCAGTGTCTGACTGTGAGCGAATGTGGCCTTTTCGTCCGTTTCCTGGCGCTACCTAGCTGACGCATGGGGTGACGATGCTATTTCCTGTTGGGCGGGGTATCGTTTGGAATGTGTATATATGTATATGCATGTGTATGTATATGTATGTATATAAGAATATGGCCATTTCATCTGTCTCCTGGCGCTACCTCGCCGGCGCGGGGGTTGGCAATGCTATTTTCCCAGGGGGTGGGGTGGCATCAGGAGTGGATGGGGGCGAGCAAGTCTAAATATGTACATGTGTGTATGTGTATGTATGTATATATGTTGATGTGTATATATATATGTACGGTGCATATGTGTGCATGTATGTATATATGTTTGTATGCGGGGAGATGGGTTTTTCTTCGTCTGTTTCCTAGCGCTACCTCGCTGACGCGGGAAACAGCGATCAGGTATAATAAATAAAATAAAAATAAATACATATATTTTTTTTATACATATTTGCCTTTTCCTGTGTTAGCGAGGTAGCGTTAAGAACAGAGGACTGAACCTTAGAGGGAAAATCCTCAGAAGTTTGCATTCTAATAACATTTCATTCCACCAGATTCACAAAAACACTTCTGTTCATTCCTTCTCCAGCTTCTTACCCAGTGGTTTAACTTATTCCTATCCTGAAGCCTATATGATAACTGAAAGTTGGGGGAGGGTAGAATACCTCCTACATATTCACTGTGTGTCATAAAAGTTGGGAGTAGGGGGGCTGGAAACACTGCCGTCATATTGTAATTTCCAAAAGTTGGAATGGAAGGAGCCAATCAAGAGGTGCTTTTCCTCCTTGAAGGTTTAGGCTGGGGTGTCTGTATGTGTGTGGTTGTAACCAAGATTAGAAGAAGGGAGAATTGGGTAGTATATTTGAGGAGAGGAACCTAGATGTTCTAGCTCTGAGTGAAACAAAGCTAAATAGTAAGAAGGGTTCGAAAATGTCATAGGGATAGAGTAAGGGGTTAACTGAGGGTGAGAGGTAAGGAATGGGTTGCACTGTTGCTCAAGTAGTTTTGTTAATGGGTGAAAAAGTGTAATGAAATGAGTCTCAGACTGATGTGGGTAAAAAGGAAAGTGGATTATGCGAGGCGGGTGATTATTAGTGCTTATGCACCTGGAATCGAGAGGACTAAGTAAGAGAGGCAGGTGTTTTGAGAAGAGATCAGTGTGTTAGCAGTTTAGATGCAAAGGATCGAGTATTAGTAATGGGTGATTTGAATACAAAACTGGTTAATGTGAATGAAAATGATGAACAATTTGTGGAGTTGTGTGCCAAATACCTGGTTTATGAAGGGACACTCATAAGTATATATGGGTGAGTAAAGGTGATGGAATGCAGGAATTACTGGTTTATGCACTCCTTCCCAGCAGGTGGTTGCTGTACACCTCACTTTTTCACAAGCAACTTAACTTTCTCGCCCCTAAACTCACCACCTTTTCTCATGTATAAGCATTTATCCTGTCAGATTTTATTTTCAGCTTGAAGGAATATCATTTAAGATGAATTTTGCAGTTTAAGGGTTAGGGAGTATGTTGAAGGAGCGATTAGTTTCTGTTTGCACAAAGATGGGTATGCTTGAAGATTAAGGAATCCTAGTTGTGTTGTATGAACCTGAGGCTTGTCCCATGAATGCAGAAGAAAGGAAGAGGTTGGACATGCTGGAAATGAAATGCTTGAGGACCGATGTGTGGTGTGAGGGTGGGTTGTATTTATTAGGAGTGATAGTGGTAAAGAGAGGTTTGGTGCAAGAGCATTCTGACTTAGAGAGCTGGCCGGGGTATGCTGAAATAGTTTAAGACATTTGGAGAGGTTGAGTGAAGAGAGACCAGGGTGTATGTATTAGTAGTGGAGAGAGTAAGGTGATGGGGGAGAATAAGAGGCAGATGGATGGATGTAGTGAAGGAGGTGGTGGGTTATCAGGGCCTGAACATTCAAGAGGGTTAGAAGCATATATGGAACAGAATGACTTGGATCACTTTTGGGCATGTGGAGAGAACGCAAGATGGGGACTTTACTAGGAGAGTGTATGATAGTACAATGAAAGGGCTTGGTGTGAGAGGAAGACCACCTGTGACATATGGAAATAAAGTGAAAGAGTACTTGAGGGAGAGAAGTGGTGGGAGAATGCATGGAATTGTGTATGTGAGGGAAGTATGTAAAGGACAGGGTTAAGTGGGAGTTCTTGGAGGGAATTGGTATCAGAGATATAGATAGAAAGATAGATAGATTAGATAGGATCACTGGTATACAGGGGGTAACATACTGTTGATGGACTGAAGCAGGGCATTTGAAGTAGTCAAATTAGACCATGGAATAATTTGTTGAGCTTATCTGTGGATGATAGGCCCTGGTTTCATTATGTTCTACATGACAGCTTGAGTTTCATACTGTTTTATATCCATAAACATAACTTTTTGTCAGGTGCCGAGCTCAAAGGCTGGAGGATGTGATTAATAGTTCAGCTTGTCTTAACTTTTAATTTCAGAAATACCAGACTCCGTCCGAAGAAGAAATACAGAATTTGATTCAGGAACACCGATGGGGTGTTGTGGAAGGAGGGGCTCGAGGGAGAGTCTCAGATCAGCTACGAGTGGGTGATGCAACTGAAACTCCAATAGTGTATCAGCAGAGATCAGCAGGCCAAAAAGTTGGCCTTCGTAACCTTGGGAATACTTGTTACATGAATTCTGTCATACAAGCTCTTTTCATGACTGACAAGTTAGTAGCTTTTCTATATTTTCTTGTAAATATTACTTTAAATCAGAAGAAAGATGATTATATCAAGAGCCCCTTTGTCTTGCAGATTTGCATGCAAAAGCAGTGACTTGAGTCGCTGGTAGGCTGAAGCAAAGATTTGGATTTACTGTGTTTTTCTGCTTGTTTTTTTTTTTAGTTTTTTTATCATAAGAAATGACAGTGTGAACATAAAGATAGCTGGTAGAAATAGAAATAGGAAGTAGCATGTAGGAATTGAGAAGTTTAGGATGTTAACTTATGTAGATGATTTGACATGGAAAAGAAATTTGTTTGTAAATAAATTAAAACATGAAAGCAAAGGAAAGCATTAGGGTTGATTTAGAGAAAGGAGATTGTCATTTACATTATGCCCTAAAGAAAGAGGACTTCGAAGTTTAGTTATTGGAGTGGCAAGTCTAGTCAGAATGTTAGAATTGAGACAGGCATTTTTTGAAAGTTGTATGTTGCAGGTTTCAAAGATGTGCTTTGTTTGCTGAAGTTATGTTGTAATCAGATTTGATATAAGCAGAACCCTTTCTGTTCACAAGCGTTGCATCCCCCAGGAAACCCTGTAGATTGCAAAATTGCAAATTTTCTAGGTAATATAGGGTTAGGGATGGGGTTGCAGAACGACCCCATGCATTTTTTGTTTAAATATCACTTGGTTGAATTAGTGGTTCGAAGCTGCTTTGTTTTCCTTTTCAGGTAATTAGGCTGGAGATCACCCCTGAATGTAGGCTTCTTTCCATTAATGGGTCGGTCTCTGTGGACTTCCTCCCATCTTCACCAACTTACAGAGCTCCTGTAAAGACATTGCTCTCAGTTAAGGCTTCTCAGGCTTCTTGTCATGTTCTTTGTCACTCCAGATAGACTGCAACAGCACTACAGGAGCTGATAGTTGCTCCAGTCAGAACTCCAGCAGTTTAGTTTTTTCTCTCAAAACCGTAGCCCAACCCCACCTACATCCTAGTCCAAAATAATGGTCCTAGAGACCTCACTGGGAAACCATGGAAGTCATTCTCCACCTGCTGCATTGCCGTGGTTTTGGGTTGCAGGAACTTGACTGCCGCAAATGGACGTGTAAACTCATGGAAGGCTGTATGGCTTAGTGGATAGATGAGAAGGGGCCATGTTCGTTGTTGTGAGGTTGTGCTTGACTTGATGAAAAAAGAATTATGGAACCAGTCCTCAAGGAATATGTAGGTGACTCAAACTTATTTTTGATCTCCATAAGACTGGCAGATGTTTTTATATTCACTTCAAAGAATGGGGTTCTCCAAATGGTATGCAAATGCCTATTTGCATGAAAAGACCGCTGTTGTGTTGCCACACACAATTGTCAACAGATCTCGGCAATCTTACATCTTGGTGCTTTTCTTTCCCCCTCCTCTGGCTATGTTCTGGATAGCATCCTTTTTTAGGAGAACCCAGTCTCATTTGCACTGAATACTTGCTGAGGCTTCAACCTTATCGTTTTGTCTGTGATCTCTATAATTTAGCTGGAAATTTCCTCACAGCCTTGTAGGCTGCCCTTGCCGGTATAATCTTAATATTTTTTCTTTTATTTTACCCTTTTTACCAAAACAAAGTGAGACATAATCCAGATAAAGATAAATTTAGCCTTGTAATACAGTGGGCATGCTGCTGTATCATCACTTATAGATAACAATGGAAGAGTTGGTCCCATGTGTATTGATGTTTATTTTTGCCCTATATGGATGGAATGATTGTTATTTTGTTTTATTCACTTACCATTGGCATATTTTGCACATGTACTTGATTATTAATATTCATAGAAAGATTATATGCATATCACAGAGTCACAAAGTTAGATCGCAGAAGTCACAGAATGTTCCCAGAAAAGTCAATTTATGCCAGCATAACTGAAAAATATGGCAGGTGACAGTAGGTGAGCTTATGCATTGGTGTAATGTTTCACAAGCAACTGCATTTGTTTTGTTGTTTTTTTTTGGTCATTGTGTCATTCAATTGAGTTTGCTTGGTGGTTAATCAGCATATAGGGCTCTTCAAAGTGGATTGCAATTCACAACCATCTAGAGTGTATATTGTGGTTGGTATATTTTGATTTCCAAAAGATGAATGTGAACCAATGAAACCATGAACGGCAAACTCAGGAATGGCATGGGTTCTGTGGATGAAGCTGAGAGATGGGTCTCTAATTGTAGAGTGACTGTGGAAATGCTTCTGGATATAGAAGTCGTAAGAGCTAGGCTGGATGTATAATGGTAGTCAAAGGAAGGAATCTGTGAGAAAAGCATGACAGTGAGGAAATGCTATGTAAGATTAATATGTTGAGCTGTAATGATGTAGGCCTGTTGGAGAGAGTGAGCATGGGAAGAATAGCTGAGAGATCATGATATATATCAATGAAATGATAGGGAACTGAATGAGGGAAAAAAACAATATAATGGTTTGATGATATAATTGAAGGGAGTACATATGTCATGGTATCAGTGTAAGTGTTCATGGAAGTGTGCCGCGACTTGCATGTGGAGCAGGTTCTGAATTGAGGTGAGACAGTTAGATTGTGGAATGAGAAATATGTATTGTAAATGAACTGAAAAATATTCAGACTGATTAAGTGATTGCTTAGGTAAGTTGGTAGGAATGTATGTAGGTAGTTAGATAAACAGATTGGTAGATAGTTTTTTTTTTTTTTTCTTTCTTTTATAAGAAAGGTGCCATTGTTCACATCAAGGTCATGCATGATGGGAAAAATGAAATGAGTGATAGTAGGTATACCTATGAAAGGAAGACATATTGGAGGAGTCAGAAAAGCTTAAGAATGGGATGATTTCCTTAGTCTAGTTATGGAATGTGAGAAGCATGCATGGAGTTATTTAGATAGGGAAAGCATATACTTGTTATGATAGAAAATTCTTTTCTTGTGTTTTAGATAGGGAAAGCATATACTTGTTATGATAGAAAATTCTTTTCTTATGTTATTTAAAAGATATCTCCAACAGCTTTCGTCATGGGATCCTGCATGCTGTACCTCGCAGCAACCAACAGCTTTTGGTAGAATTGCAGCATTTATTCAGCATGCTGTGCTTTACACACCGTACGTACGTGGCTCCTCTCGTGTTTCACAATAAATCCCGGCCAACTTGGTTTAGTCCAGGCATGCAGCAAGACTGCTCAGAATATCTCAGGTTTGTGAAATGAAGTTTTTATGAGTTGTGTGTAATGTGTATTGAACCTGTGTGAGGCATGAAATATGAAAATGATTGAGTGGGTGATGTAAAAGGATTTTTGTTCTTTAGAGAGAAGTAGATGGGTGTTTGAAATTAAATGCCAGAGGATATGTGGCATGAGGTGGATTATGAAGAATGACATCATCAGAGAATGGAGTTGTAATGAGTGGTGCGATTAAAAGAGTCAATGAGGGTTTTGTGAAATGGTTTAGGCTTAAAGAGATGATAAATTAAGAGAAATTATCAAGGAAAATCTGCATATTTGAAGCAGAGAGAGCAAGAGGAATTACCTATCTGTGTGTACCTATGAAGAGATTTTGCCAAAAGATGGCTTGCATGTAGCACTCATGTACATTCAGCCTGATAAATAATGCTGTTTCTCTCTGCTACCATGAAATTTCCATGTTAATCTATCCTGTGTTCACTGTGAACTGATGTCAACCCTGCATTAAGTATTTTTTAAATGTTTCTTTAATTGTCCCATGTATGTTTCTTAATCCTTTTATTAGTATATTGAATAGTCTTTCTGTCTATCTTGCAGGGCTCTTGCATATTTTCGTCCGATATCTTTTGATGTTTTATCTTTGAGTGAAACTAAGCTCAAGGGAAGCGAAATAAATGGTTTGGTAATGTTCTAGGGATAAAAATCTTGGGTTAATGTAAGGTTGAGAGCAAAGGAGGGGACGGCACTGCTGCTGAAGGAGGAGTTGTGGGAATGTATGAAAGAGTGTAAAGAAGTGAACCTCAGACTGGTCACTTTTAGACTGAAGATTTCCATTTTTCTTTGTTTAATTACGAGGTGCTTAGATAATGGTAAAGATTCTAGTCCAGGAAAACTTCTAAACTTTTGATTGTAAGTATCTGTGTGGCCTTTGCTCAGAAAAATTGTTTGCTGTCTGCTAGTGACAACTTTAAAGAGGATTTTTTTTATTAATCATTATTTATGTGGGATGTATAATGCCCATTCATCAGTAAATGCTTGGTGACTGATTATTTCTGTTATAACTTGGCAATTTCATTATTAGGTGTTTGGTTATTGATTAGCTCTTTCTTATAACTTGGTAATTTTATTATTAGGCGCTTGTTTCAGTAGTAAATTATTAAAAAGCTTTTTGTGATGACTGGTAATTCAATTATTTTCAGGCACTTGATGATAACCCTTCATGAAGAGGAGCGTGCAGGACAGACACTTCCTGAGTACCGAGAAAGGGTCATCATCGAGAGTGAAACAGCCAGCTTGGCTTCAGACCTTCAGCCCCTGCCATATGACTCAGCAACAGAGGATTTTGTGGATGCAGATCAGACTGTTAAAGCTGAGGCGTGTGGAGAAACTCAAGGCATTCTCCTTGGTCATGGGAGCTTGCCAAGAAAAGAATCCCATTACGGAAATAATTATGTGTTCTGTGGATCAGATAGGCATGTAGATCCGTTAGAAGGTACTCAGAATTCTGACAAGAAAAAGTTTGACGTTGCTATGCATGTTAGAGATTTTAAAGAGTATTTAGAAGGAGAACCAATGGAAGGTGTTAATCAGATAGAAACAAGAACTCTTGGTTCAGAGTCTAATAGAAAAGAAATGTTACAAGAATCTTCTGATGTAGACATGACAGAGGAAACTAATGAGGGAGTGAAGTGTGTTAGAGGAACAAGTGATCGAGTTGTGGAAAATGTATCCGACGACAAGAATACAGGTGTTGGAGCAACTCGAGACAGTGAGGGTGGATCAGATGTGGTAGAGATGGAACTTCTTCCTGAAAATGTTCCCAAAATGATTAACTGTAAGCGAAAGCATAATATGACACCTGAGGGAGTTCATAGACAGACTTTAAAATCTCCCAAGGGAGATATGACATCAGACATTGATAATAGTTCAGACAGTGGGATCAGTGGCGACCTGGCTGAAGATGTTGAACTGCACATAAGTAGTCCTAACCCAAGCAGCCCGTGTCAGAAAGAGGTGTTTACAAGCAACAGGGGTTTAACAATTGAAGAAGTAGTGACAGAAAATTCAAACAACGAGGACTCTGAAAATGAGTATTTTGTTAGTTTAGTTCATAAAGTCTTTGGTGGAAAGTTAGCAACTTGTATTAAGTGCCTACAGTGTAAAACTGAATCCATACACAAAGATGTCTTTACAGATATTCATTTAGCGTTCCAAGACACTGACCGTTATAATGCTGCCAGTGCTATTAGAAGAAATCCAGATCGAATGTGTAGGCGAAAGCATCAACAGAACCCAGCTGATCTAAGTATTGAGGACATGATCACCAGTTACCTTACATCTGAGAGGTTAACAGGAGAGAATCAATATGAATGTGAGAGGTGTGGTGGAAAACAAGATGCTGAGAGGTCCATTCAGATCCTTGAACCCCCAGAACATCTTATTCTAACCCAACTCAGGTTTTACTATGACACTGCCAGAAGTCAGCGACAGAAAGTGTTTACTAACGTAGAGTTCGGAGAAGAACTTCTGCTTCCCATTAGGTACTCAACACGGGGATTTTTGGGTGATGATGTTACTAGTAGGTGTGATGGAGCTGCTGGTGGTGTAACTGAGGTGTCTGCTGTTGCTGATGAAAACAGAAGGCCTGCTGGAGAACCTTCGGAAACCACAAGTGGACTTAATTCTTTAGCTAATAGTACTTCTAGTAGACACGTTTCACAGCCTAGTGTTAGTGTTTCAGGTGGAACTAATGTAGGAGCTAGTTGTAGCACCTACAGTGATCGTAATTCACAGTGTCATTGTGATGCAGTTAGTGGAATGTACTCGCATGGAAAGAGTTCTACATATAATGGAAATGGTGAGGAGGCCTCTTGTAGTTCATATACTGGAAGTATTTCACAACCTACAGGGAGTAGTGTACAAGTCACTTGTAGCAGTTCAGAGGCGAGCAGTAGCAACACCTCTCAGGCAAAATGCAGCAGTAGTAATATACAGCCAGCCAGTAGTAGTGTTCAGGTGACCAGCAGCAGTTCCCAGGCACGCAGCAGCAGTCCATGTGCTACTAGCAACAACTTGCAAGCTATGAGCAGCACCTCTCAGGCAAGTCGCAGCATTTTGCATGCTACCAGCAACAGTTTGCAAGCTACAAGTAGCACCTCTCAGGCAAGCTGCAGCATTTTACATGCTACCAGCACCACTTCACAGTCAAGTTGTAGCACTTCAGAGGATCATTGCAGCAGTTCACAGGCAAGCAGCAGCAGTTATCGTAGTACTGAAGGAAGTTCAAAGGCCAGCAGAAAGAGTTCTGACAGTACTAGCAGTGGTGCAGAGGCTACCTACAATTCCAGCAGTGGTGCTGAGGCTATCTCTAGTAGTTTACAAGCTGCCAGTAGCAGCTCCTGTGACTGCAGTAGTTCACAAAGAGGAAGTGTATCTGGGTCTAAAGACATTTCGCATAATGGACGAAGTGTATCTAATATAAGCAGTTCGTACAGTGCTTCACAGCCTAGCTGTAGTTATTCCACAGACTTTAATTCAGAAGCAAGTTGTAGCTATAGCAGTAGTGATAGTTCGCAGACTGACTTTATAAACACAGTTGTAGATGATTCACATTTGTTTAGTGGAAACAGTTTGCAGTGTGATGACCAGTGGTCCAATCAGCAGAGTCCTCAGCCAAGTTGCAGTTATACACCCACGACAAATCTACCAAAAGAAGATTCTGTAGAATATCCAATCAGCTCAGGATCATCAGATTGCATGACCTCTAAAGATGAATGTGAGGAAGAGCAAGAGGTGACATATGCACGCTACGCACTTTATGGGGTGGTGGTACATTCAGGCTTTTCATCTGAAGGAGGACACTACTACTGCTATGCTCGTAATTCCTCCATTGCATCCTTGCCAGAATCAGCTAGAGAAAGGTGCGTCCTTTTTGATTTGTTTAGATTAGGTTTTTTTGTAGTATCACATAAAAGAACAACTTTGTATATGTCAGTGCCATGCCTGCTATATTACATGTGATTAGAACAGAATTTCTTGTTTGCACCATCATTTATGGCATGTGATTGTGGCTATTTTTATCACTCACATTGTTACCTTTCTCCTCATGGTCATACTTTTCATTTTTTGTTTATGTGCCAAATTGGTATATGAAAAAAACTTAGGGCCAAAAATTATTGTCAGATCTGTATATAGTATATGAACTATTAATAAAGGTATATGTTTATGACTGATAATCCTTCATAATTTTTGTGAATTGTGCACCATTTGATCATGAATTGTTCACGGTTTTGGTCATTTCCCCCCTATTTTGGGTTTCATGCACATTCATGAGAAACATACAAAGCAAGTGTAGCATGTTCAAAATATGTTTTCAGTGACAGCTCTACTTGCTCAGTGCCAAGGTTTCGTATAAGGTTACTGGCACATATGACATTCTGTTCTCCCTGTTGATAGGGGAGAAAGAATACAAACCACAGGGCTGCTGCATGTCATATATGTTGACAAAGAGGGGTAGTACAGAGTAGACTGGAATTCCTCTTTTCCTGTATGATTACTTTCTTAACATGAGAACAGAAGGAAGAAGGTGAGGGTCTTTCCTTGGAAGGTTCAGTTTCCGGTGCTAGCTCGCTAAGACAGGAAAGGCAAGCATGAAAAATAATACATTCTGTACTAGAAAAAAGTTTGTACATTCTTTACCAGACCTAGTGTTATTAATGAAGATCGTATACAGAGATACAGTAGAAATAGAATATCTAAGAGGTATTTGTTTTGGGAAGTAAATATATGTAATTAAAAATGCTGTTTTGGTGAAAAGTAATAGGGCAGTCCATATTCAGGTCTGTACCAGTTGACTAAGTTTAGATTCTACTCAAAAGAGAAGTGATTACTTGATTGGTTTACTGGAAATGTACCTCTGTATTGAGGTAAATTTTAAAAGATAAAATGTTCATTACAGTGTTTGGGGAAATTAGTTATTATTCATGTATCTGAGGATGCATGAAGTGCTGTGTTTGTAACTGTCTCATCAGTCCATTAGCATGGGTTATTTTCATTCCATTTGCCACTGTCTTCACCTCAGTTTTCTGGTCCCAGGCTCTAGATACGGCATTGGAGGTTTTAGACATGGTAGCAGTTGTTCTAAGTGCAGAGCAGGTGGTTGTAAGCATGGCACTGGCTGTTCTAGGCACAAAACTAGCTATTCTAGTCACAGAATTAGTTGTCTTGTTTTGATTTATATTTCCTCAGGTAAAGGTTGAAGATTTCAAGGTGTGCAGTGGAATATGTTTAAAATAATTATCATCAAATGTAACATTGTTTGAAAGATTTCCAAAGGTTTAAGGAATCTCCATCCATCCTTGATTCCAGAAATGTCTGGCATTCTGGTTAAAGGAGAGAAACTGCAAGTTCAGACACATATATAAGTTGTTGATGGCTTTCGAGACATAACAAGCTAACTTAATTCAGGGTATTTTTTGTGTTCAAGGACCAATTTTGAATGATTCAGATTAGCTCAGTCCTGCAAGGGCTTTCTTTACTTATTTAGTGCCTCACTGCTCTGTATGGATATGTCCGATGACTAGCAAACCACTGAGTAGCAAAAAGGCTTCTATGTTGGTGGTAAAAACTCGTGTAACAGGTCTTGCTGTCTAGAAACTGGATTACTGAAATAATATTGGAGGTCAATAGTTTTGCCAATCAGCTTGCAGTAGCACCAGCTCGTGACTTAGAACAGGTTTGCAGTGTTAATAGGGTTCAGTTGTTTAAAAAAAACTTTATTTTGGTCTTTTTACACTGGATGGGATATACACATTATTCTTATGTTGTAAATTCTTTGGTGCTACTGAAAAAAATACTGGATTATTTAATAGGATGGATTTGATATAGGTTTTGGTTTGTATTAGCACAGGATTGAAGGAGCTGATTGAATTTTCACTTTGTTTTCAGTTGATATTCACCTGTTTTGGAAACTCTCTTATTCATCATACAACCCTAGGACTTCTTTTACAGGGCTCTTACAACTTTGGGACTGCACTGCATGCAGAAGCATGAAAGCTGGATAATTTTTTAGCCAGCATGTCCTTGAGACGACATTCCATGCAATGATGATAATACAACCTTGGTGGAGGTTACTTTTCACTTGCAGTGTAAACTTTTACAGGTGGAGTCAGGTGACATTGAATATTATCTGTGATAATAATGCATTTGTAATACAAGACCCACATTACTGAATAGAAAACAGGTTGAGAACTATACCTGAAAGGATACTGCACATTCTACCACGATTGAGAAGTCACTGGAGATGCTATTTCATTATCATTGGATAGAAAGGATTACAGTCTCATAAGGACCTTCTGACTCTAGAAGAGTGCAGCCATAAAGCCGTATGAGCCCTATAAGAGGGGTCCTGGGATTGTATGAGGATTTGATGTATTGCAGAACCTCCCAACCTGCTCTCCCTGTCTGTCTTGAAGCCAGTGGCAGTCAAATTAGTAAATAGCACTTGCAAATCACAACTGTTGTTCCAGAAGCTTTGGAAGACTTGGGGGATCATTCCTGGAACTAAGATATCAGAGATGTTGAACCTTTTAGAGACATCCAACAGATTTTTTTATAGTTCATGCAATACCACAAAAGGGCATTTATGATACTTCAACCAGCCTTGAAAAAATGCAGTGATCTGTTGCTGTTTTCAGTCCTTTGATGCACCTCTTCAGATAGAAAGTAGTCTTTCATGTAATCATAACCTGTATTTAGAATAGCGTGTAGAAGCATACTGCTGAGTAGGGAATAATCTTGTAAATGCAAATTTCTTTATGCCCCAGATCTTTTGTGTTCCTACTCTATTTATTTCATTTATTTATAATTACTGCAGGGCCTCTTTCTAAGAGTCTTAGTGTTACCCAGGGCCTCCTTCTAGATGCTGCACTACTTCCAGTTGCAGGGAAACTTTGAATCCTCAGTAGTGATATATTCTTTGATGAGACTACTACTCATGATACAGCCTCACCAAAGGTGACTTTTCACTCATGGTGTAACCTAATGCAGGTGGAGTATGGCAATGTTTAATTACCATATTCAGTATAGATAATTAAGTCTGCTGAATTTTGCTTTCTGCCATCAAGCAAAGTGGCTGTAGCAAAGTTTCATAGGTAAGAATTTCATAACTAACTGGCTTTTTGTTTATCAGGTATGGAGCACTGGGTGGTTGGTACAACTTCAATGATGAGAGAGTGACCAACACCACATTTTCAGCCATCACCAACCTCACTCGTACTTTTAGCCGAGATACTGCGTATCAGCTGTTTTACAAAAAGGTAATATATTATCTTCATTTTTATTTTTATTGATATTATCATGTAACCCCTAGGACTGGTTCTCCAGGGGCTTCTGCAGCTTCATTGCTGCATTGCAATCAGTAGCAGGGAAAGGATGAAAAAGGTTGGACTCATTTGGGGTGAGGCACTAAAGGCTAAGAAACAGCACTGGAATTCATCAGTTATGGAGACTTTTTTTGTGACCACCCCCTTGAGGGAATTCCCAAAGGCCATTGTTGTCAGGGATATAAATAGATAGATAGAAATTAAATGTAAATGCCAGTAAAGCACAAGTGTATTGTCTTAGAAGGGGATCTGTATTGTGAGTTAGTGCTGTCATTATCATGTGTTCCCAGGACCCCTTTTGTAGGGCTGCATCATTAAGGTTGCAGTACAGTCAGTAGCAGGAAAATGATGGACACCTTTGGAGTGAGAGGTTCTGTGATGAAACTGTTTTCTTTTTCATTCACTTATATTGATGCAACCTCACCAGTGGTGACTTTTCACTTGAACTGTAACCTCCTGTAGGCATTGTTTGGTAACAGTTATTTTGAAGTATTATTGGATTGGCAGAGGATGATGACAGATAAATTTAATCATTTGGGTAGTATGCTGAGAAAGAATCAAAGGAATGAAATTAAAGAGTTTGGAAAGACTCAAGAAAGTAGGCAGTTTGCTGGAACCTTGTCAAAAATGAAAGAAAATTTTTGCAGATACATATAACAAGCTTTGCAAATAAAGGTTGTGCAACCCACATTTTTTACTGTAAGTAAAACGGTTCAAGTTTAGATTGCCATAGAAAGTGCAGCAGTTAAGATCAGTCTTTGACTGATGGATATACAGCTGACAGAATTGACAAAGTGAAAATGTGCAAATTTGAAAGGGTGTTTATTAGGCAGAGGATAAAGTGATGAGATGGAATGAATCAATGTAATTGTTTAAAGTGTGTGGAAATGAAAAAAGTTAAGATGGGACATAAGGTATAAAGAATAGGTGTTGGATTATGAGAGTGAGGGGTTTTTATGTGTAGGTAGGAGTATGTAGAGATGTGCTGCTCCCTTGCAGTTGGGAGGAGGGAATACACAAATTACACAAATTATCCTTTTATTTTATTTGGAAAACATAATAGGACCTGAATGATTTCATAGGTGCTGTATTTTTTTCTTTATTTCTTACAGCTAAGTGATCGTCTAACACCAGATGTTCCCCTTGTGGAAGATTTCAAATCTATCCGTCTAGATCTGCGAGAAGCTGTTGAGGATGACAACCTGTTGTATCACAGTGAACAGGAGTATGAAGCTCAACTTAGGAGGCACCAAGTGTCTGGTGGGTCCCATTTCTCCCACGACTCAGATCACGATGATACACCTCCGCCTGGAGGTTGTGGGGTTGGGCCAGGGGCAGGTGGGTTCAATACTCCCTCCAGGGTTGTGTTTTGAGCATAATCATATTGGGGAAATATTTAAAGTTTTGATAATCATTTGGCTGTATTCACTTTAGTGTAATTATCAGTGGAGGGCTGAGGTGGAATGTCAAGGGATATTAATTATACGGCACTTGTGTTGAGTCCCATTTGTTTTAGAATAGGGCTTGTGTAAAGGAAAGGTAGCCCCAGCATCTGGGAGCTTAGGATGATGTATTGTATTTACCCTTCATATTGCACTGAAAATGTAAAAGTTTGTAGGAATGTGAATTGGCATGAAGAAGAATCATTCTATTTTAAGCAGAAAGGTAGAGGAAAGACGAGGCACTCATCATTAATGCCTCTCTGTTTCAATCGTAGTCATAATGAATGAATCATTATAGCCATGTTTCTATATACTGTGTGCCTCTCATTGTATTATGAACTTCAGTTTTTCCATTAGTTTATGATACTCCTCATTAGGGTGGTATTGCCCTACCCAGTTTAGGATTATTATAATGAAAAATCTTTGTTAAATAGGAAAGAAGTTTCAGAGTGACACTGAAGTACTTAATATTTATTTGGAATCCAGGATGTATGTGAATGGTTTAGGGAGACATGCTGCAACATTATATTAATAAGCAAAATGAACTTGACATGAAAAAGAAAATCATGAACAGGATGTTAAATAGACTTATAGTTGTTGATATTATGAAGTTGTAAAGATTTTTTACAAGTGCTAATAAATAGGAAGGGCATCTCATATCTGCAAAATGAAAGTTACTCTATCTTCCACAATTGTAACTGCTGTATTTGCACCTATTATCTTCCGGTATTTCAAAACATTATTGGATGTTCCTAGCATAGCAGACATTGTTTTGTGTTTTGTACAGTACTTGATATGGTTTCTCTCAGCTGGTGATGACTGATGTATAATATCGTCTCTATGTAATCCTTATCATAGTGTTCACTGAAACTTCTAATTAGATTTTCACAGGAATTTGTTCATGTTAATTGTTAAAGGGCCTCCCTTTGGCCATAAACCTTTCATTGTCAGGTTTCCTCTACAGATTACTCCTGTACTTGTTCTTTTTTATATTCTGTCTTTTGTAATGTGCTGTAAGCATACAAAATTATACTTTTACAATTATTTAGGTTAGAAGTAGATGGTTTTGGAAGGTCTAGTCAACCAAAAGGGTTTAGAATTACTTATTCACTTACATTTATAATGCTCAAGAATGTTATCAAAGTTTTACATTGATGAGTTAATCTTGGAAAACAGTACTTGCTAAGTACTGCTTTGGTACTGAGAATATTTTGCCTTGATCACTACCTGTGAAAAATTATTAAGATCAGTGGTCAGTTGGTGTGATGAATACAAGCTGTGATTTCATTATAGCTGACAGTTATTTATGGTTTATCACTCTGGCACACAAATGAAGCTGGCGAAGTATATATATATAATATGGGTATAGTAGCAAGTTGAGGGACATGTTAAAGTTTTGTTTAGAAGGAGCAGTCATAGTAGGTACTCTTGCCCAAGTCTGTTGTAGTGCTGATATTTATGTCATTACTTATATCTTTCAAAGTAGTGTATGTAACTCAGGTGTATTCATGAATGTATATGCATACAAGTGAGTTGTTATCTGTGAAATGAGCTCTCTTTATCTTACTGCTGTACACTTGATGGTTGACTTACTGTTCCTAACTCTGGAGTTAGCAAAATTTCCTTGCCTGACATGCAAGCTGTAGGTACAATACCTTCCACGGACATGTCATTTATTAGTTTGGACCACACCAAATGGAAGACCTGTAAGCAACAGTAGCATGCTTGCCAGTTCTCCCGCATGACTGAATGCAGGCTTTTTGCTTTGTACAGTGTAAATGTAAACTGTGCTAGACTTGCCCTCTGCCAGTGGCCTGTTAAGGGTGAGGCACTAAAGGCTAAGAAGTGGCACTGGAGTTCTGTTGTTATGGAGACTCTATTGCCGTGGAATAGGGATTAGAAATGTAGATAGATAGACAGTGTATATGGACTTATGCACATTTGGGTACAGGTTGTTAGCTGGTAACAATCTAAAACAGGTTTTTAATGTAGTTCCAGAAGCCACCACTAAATAGTATTATTTATGTATTGGGACATCCTGTCATGGGAGGACTCTCATTTTACCTGTCCACCATTGGTGGAGGATCAGCAAAGAGTGGTATTGCAGAAATCTCTGTAGTGGAGTTAGAGTGGCTTTGAGACGACTTGACTTGTCAAATTGGTTGGTATTATTCTTTATGAACAAAGTAAAATCAGATGTTTCCTCATACAGTCATACATAAAATTGTGGTCTATGACGAGGCTTTTGGGCCACTCTCTCTAATGTCTTTGCTAAGGTCTTGGGAGGGAATGGCAACATTAAATGTGGCATAATTTGGATGGTGTCATCCCCAGAGCCAGCTAGTGGTCTATAGAAGTGTATCTTTTGTAGCCTCATGTATCAGCGATAAAACTCCTTTGACCTGATGTTGATGAATTCTAGTGATAGCTAGGAATCATAGAGGCTTGCAAAGTCATATATTTATTGGTTCTCTGGTCTTTTGTTCACATTCGTATATTATTTTGCTTTTAAGTTTAAAGCAGAGAACAGTTCACTTGCTCTGGGTTGATTGTCACACCAGTGCCAGAGTTACTGAAGTACAGATGTGCTCTCTCCTGTATATTAGTGTTCTGATGACAATAACAATGATGATAACACTGGAGTTCTCTAGTTATGGAGACTCTATATTGCCATCGCCATCCCCTTGAAGGAGTTCTAGGTGGGAACTGGTGTCGGAGATTTAGATAGATGATAACAGTGAGAATGTAACAGGTATTTTGGGCATACTTTTTGTTGTGTGTATATTGTCCATGAAAAATGAATTCAGCAATTTTGAGATGAAAAGAAAAAATAGTGCCAAAAACCAATTGGCAGTAGTGGAAGTTCACACTGGTGAGTTATTGTTCGCTAAGGAGTAGCACCGTCCCACAAGCTAGGCAGTCTTTGCTTATGCTATACAGTGGTAATACAAACCCACAATTGTACAATGATATTATGTATAAATTTTTTAAACCCCTTTTCAGCCATTCATGGAAAGGGTTGAGGTGTGCCTTGGGGTTCTAGTAAGAAGACAAGCAGGAAAAGGTAAAATTTGATGGTCTGAGGCACCCGATGCTGGTTAACACGGAGTTAATACTGTCCGAGTTCTTAGCTTTCCTGCTACATCGGTAAGAACAATTTAAAAGAATAGAGATAAAAGTTAACAACATACTTAGAAAGTGCCACACACAATCATTTTGAGATTACTTGTTCCTGACGTGAAGTTTTGAGAACATAGAGGGAATGCCGAGTGTCTGGAGTGAAGATCAAAAATCATTGTAATGTCTCAGTAAATGTGATTGTTATTTTGCAGAAAGCTAAAAGTTTACATTAAGATCTGAGGAATAGATACGGTGAGAGTTCAGAAGCTGATGCTTGTGGCTAGTCATAGCTGGTTTGAACATATTAGGAAACATATTGGTTGAAGCTGAATGTGATTGGTGAAGCTAAAGTGCAAAAAGGGAAGCAGCTGTTGAGCACCTAGCCATAATGAAGTCTGTCCTTGAAGATGCCTGGACACTACAACAGGTGTTTAACTTAGATAAGACAAGGCTTTACTGGAAGTGCATCCCAGCTAGAACATCAATTTCTAGGGAAGAGATAACTGTGCCTGGTTCAAAGCAACCTAAAATCACCTGACCCTTCTCCTTCGTGGGAACACTGCAGGAGACTTGAAGATAAAACCCTTGCTGATATATCACTCTGAGATACCTAGGGCTAGTGAGGGTTATTCAAAACAAACTTTCCTTGGTTATTTAATGTTTGAACAAGAAGGCTTGGGTAACAGTGAACATGTTTAATGAATAGTTTATTTCCTACTACTACTGCTCTGCTATGATGGTTTATTGTGCAAAGAACAACATGCCACATAAAGCATTGCTTATTCTTGAGTGTCCTAGACCATTCTGTAAGTCTAGATGTCATGTGTGAACACATTGTTAGTTTTTCTGTCATGCAACATGGCTTCATTGTCACAACCAGTAGGGCAACAAGTAAAGCCATATTTAAGGTTTATTATTTATGTTGCACCTTCTCTCAGCTCACCAGGGGAGAAGATTGTGACAGTATGCCTGCCTTCTGAGACTTTTGGCATGGCAACAACATATTGAAAGCCATCAGCAACATTGGTGAGCTGTGGTAGGAAGTTGAATCTACAGGAAACAATGGTTTGTGGTGAAAAATATGGCCATAATATGTCAGTGATATCCAGGGATTTGAAGAGGCAGTTTCAAACTTTCAGCATTGTTTGGTTAGCAAAACAAATTGAATTGGATGACAGAAAGGACGACTTGATGTAGTTGCCTGAGTCTTGTAGAGGGGACATACTTGTTACTGCATATATAATATGGAGTAGAAAAAGATGATGCAAGTGTTGACAGAGATCCCTTTATGTATTAACTTGAAGAAAGTGTCAGAGACTTTTATATATTTGGACACTGCCCAGTAAATTTTCAGTGAAAGTGATGTGAACAGAGAAAGAAGCTTTACGTTCAGGAAGTTGATAAGCAGTACCAATTATAGGGGTATGGACCTGCAGAAAAAGTGGAAAGGTGTTCAGTTTTGCTGGGCAATATCATCCATTGTCCATCATTAGATGAAGAGTCAGACATTCCTAGCCCTTTACCTGCATAGCTCCACCAAGCCCTCACATAAGGCTCACTTAAAGTCCAGTGGTTTAGTATTATCCATAGCATTCTGCAACATGAGGTTTTATAAGAAATGATATTTTATTCAGTGTTATTTGATTATCTTTGAAATTGCAAGGTTGAATGTGTTTTATTAAACACTAACTTGGTAGCATCAAAGAACAAATGAACAGTAGTTACATAATGATATAAATGAATACAATGATACTGATGATAATGAAAATAATGATAATTTGTTCTTTGGCTGTTACTAAACTTTGCCTAAACTGCGAGTGAAAAGTCAACTTCGCAAGATTGTATCATTGTCTGTTGGTGAAAGGGAGTACAGTTTCATGAAGGAACATCTCACTCTAAAGGAGTCCGACATTTGCCTGCAACTGGAAGTACTGCCACCTTGAAGCTGCAGGAGCCCCTGCAGTGAAAGGGGTCATGGGGTTATGTAATGATTTATGATAATTTCTTCTGAGTGGGCCAGTGGTACTTCAGGTGCTTATGTTTAATATTACCTATATTTGGGCATATTTTGTTATATTTTTTTCTCAAACTAATGGCTCTGCCCTTTTTCTTGAGTTTTGTGGGTGTTTTAAGTTTACAGTTATTTTCTCTTCCACTCATTTCAGCTGGGTTCTTTGTAGTGAGTGAGGAAGTCTTTAAGAAGATATGTAGCATGTTTCTCTCTCTTATTAAGAGACTGTTGTTATGTTCCAGGTAGAAGCTTTCATATTCTTTTTCACTGGAACATTTATGGTGATTTTTTGGAGTGCTTTTGTGGTCAGCCATTCTAGATGTTCTGTTTGTTTGCCATTCAGCACAACACAAAGGCCATAAACAAACTAAATGTCCTTAGAACGCTTACCATCACCAGCTTTGGACATGAAATCTTTTACAAACAATTTATCCACTTAAAGTATTCCTCACCTTGGTAATCCACCCACTAAAAAGCTAATGTGAAAAAAGCAGCAAACTAGATAAAACAGTTTTTCGAACAATCACTGGTTGCTTAGTAGCCACAACAACCAGCACCTGAATGACAAACATGCTTCCACTGTGTTTCTCCTCAACATGTTCATGGATGTGGAAAGGGAGCTGTGGTTTCAGTGCATTACACATGACAGCTAGAGACTGAGTGTGAGCAAATGTGGCCAT
>JAYMFT010308767.1:0-10147 GCA_038088735.1 Panulirus argus | reverse complement strand
TATATATATATATATATATATATATATATATATATATATATATATATATATATATATATATATTGTGTGTGCGTGTGCGTGTATATTAGTGTGTGTGTTTGTGTAAGTGTGTGTGTGTGTACTTGTGTGTAATTACCTACTGTACTGTCCGGGGAGGGAGTTGTACACTCATGGGGCCACCTCTCTTGAACTTTCTCAATTACACAAATTTTTAGACTTCTCTATGGTGTGTGTGCGTGTGTGTGTGTGTATGTGTGTGTGTGTGTGTATTTTCACTTATCTATAGCGAAAATATTTGATATTGATTGGTAATGCGAAGAATTTATCGACAATTCACTCAATTACAGAAACATTTTTATTAACTACTAACAAACTACTGGCCGGAATTAATACACAGATAACTTGCATTATAAATCGTAGTGTCGAATGTTTCCGTTCCCTTTGGATTTATTCCGGTTAGGGGAACGCCGGTGTGGCCGGGTCTTTCGGACCACCAGCGGCTGCGTTATCTGTGAAAACAACTACGGGCCTTTGGTATACGTGGAGAGGTTCTCTACCGCCTGGGAGAACGGGAGGAGAAGGGAAAAAACAGTCGAGTTATACAGTTTTACCTGCATGTCTTATGTCGTTTTTGGCGGGTCTTATGTAAGCCATGTTGAGGATGAGTGTTTGGCAGGAGGAGGTGGTAGCGAGTGAGTGAGGAATTGCTTGATACTCCATCTTCTCCTCCTCCCGTCCTATCTGCCGGGTAGTGCTGTCCTCGGGGTCTCCTAAGACGTATACGACTCTCCATTGGCTCAGTTCGCACGACCCTCCTCTGGCTCAGGTCATATGGCTTTGAGACGACCCTTCCCTCTGGCCCAGGTCATATGGCCTTTGAGAAGACTCTTTCCTCTGGCCCAGGTCATATGGCCTTTGAGAAGACCCTTCCCCCTGGCCCAGGTCATATGGCATTTGAGAAGATCCTTCCCTCTGGCCCAGGTCATATGGCCTTCGAGAAGACCCTCCCCTCTGGCCCAGGTCTTACGATCTTCAAATCACAATGGCCCTAAAGTCGAAGCAAGTCGAGTAGAATCCATTCCTGCCCCTTGCTCCAAGTTTACGTTGCTACCTCTTCCTGTCACCTGTCACATACTGTTATCAAGATTTACTGTGTGTGAGTAACATATGCCACTGATTGGATATGCTAACTGTGATTTTAAAAGAGTTGGTGTAAAATTTTTTTCCCAGTCTAACTATATTTCTTTTCTCCTTCCAGGTAAGTTGTTCAGTCACGGAACACCAGATATGATCCCGTTGCTACCAGATATTGCACGATGGTTACCAAGAACAGAGGTAGTGTTTTGGTAAGTAATGAGGACAAGTTATGGACGAGCATGTGACATTAGGTCAGCCGTTTCCCGCTGCAGAATGGTAAAGTTGAATATTCGTTTTGATGAATACTCGAAGCAAATTGTGAATGCAAAGCCTTGGAGTCTCGGGTCCTGGCTTTCGGAAGCGAGTCGTTTTGTTGCTATGGATACGCCAGCAGATGACGGAACTTGACAGTTGCTTTCTCGGCAGAATGACAGCGATTTGACATAATTTGTGTTGACGAGTTGTCAAGGCGGTGTTTGGTATTGTAATTATTAGTACATATGATACTTTGAGATCAGCTGGTCACACACACACACACACACACACACACACACACCAATATTCTCTTCCCCTTACCCTTCGCGTTTCAGACCTTCAACTTTCCTCTGATTTCTTCTGCTATAACCTTTTTGCCTCAGTGTCCCTGCCATACAGGGTGCTTACTCAGTTGGTGGCCTCAGCGGAGAAACTTTGAAGAAGTGTCAGATTTTGCCACGTCGATTGTGGACTGCATGTGTTAACAGCGTCCAGGACAGCGGTATGGTGACAGGATAGATAAATTCTTCCCATTGATAAGTTGTAGTATTATAGAAAACGAGAATAGAAGTTGGAGTGCTAGAGAGAACCAGTGTTAGAAAATGGAGTATAACATTCCCGTTATCTATATAACTTTTTATTCTGTATTTCCTTGTGTCAATTTTATTATAAAAAATTTTGTTCGTATTATTTAGAAAAGTGGAAGAGGGACAGACAGAAGTCAGTCTAACAAATCTGCTCATAAAGTAAACACCAGTGACGTGTAAAGTTCTGTTTACCTTTGAGCATAAAATATTATACCATATATGTCTCTATTGACATTAAACTTCATATGCAAACCCAGGCCATCAGTATACATCAAACGCCGTTAGTAACATACGAACGTACATACCACCGCCTCTCGTTGATATACACAAGAACATCAATACTACATTCAAACACATTATTGATGCACTAATCTCAATGTGAGTACACATGATTCCACCCGCAGTACACCTGATTGTTTACCTAGCTGTACACACTACTTGGGATGTAGTACACATAGGAAGGAGATCTGACAGTCCACAACGAGATTATATTTAGAAAAAAAGAAATCTAAATACTGTTGTAGGAACAGGATAGCAATGCAGGCATATCGTAGGCTACGTAAGCTCGTCACTGGAAAGAAATTCTTTCTCGAGAAATTACGTTCGTTCGAAAGTTATAATGACCAAGACTGACCCAGAGGTATTTTCATACGTGAGATGATTTTATTCTTTTTCTTTAACCTCATATATCTCGAAAACCTTTAGTGATCGGGGATATCTTGGTTATACAAAATGATCCCTTTTTGTTTTCCTCTGAGCAGATATTTCATTTTTCTATTTTACTTCTTCAGTCATTCGCAACATTGGGTTACCAGGTTCAGTGTTTCACAGTTCGAAACGTGTGAAGTTTTCTAAACGTTTTAGATGGTTGTTATGACGCAGATGTACATCTTCCTTCAATGCACAACAACAGCAGTCTATATGCATGTCTTGACGGACAAGAAGCGAGGAGGAAGTGAAAAACCTGTCTTTTGAAATGTGCCATGTCATAGTTATTGGGAAAGACATGAAAGGCTAGAGAGTTCCAGAGCTTTGAGGTGTAGGGAAAGAAGCAGTTGTCAAAACGGCCTACCCTTGAGTTGCCAACGGCCACAAAGTAATCATGTGACTCAGCAGCATGCCGAGTATTGCGTGGTCTAGCTACTGGTGGGGACACACAGGCAGCCAGCTCTCTGGGGCAAAAACCAAAGTAATACCTATAGAAGAGGGAAAGTGAACCAACATTGCGGCATAGGGCAAGGGGGGTCAAGTTTTGAAGTTAGCCTGGGTCAGTTTATAAGTCTGATCGCTTTCGACTCAACTCTCTCAAGTAAGGAAACAGAGCTAGAACCACCCCAGATGAGAGAACAGTACTCCATACAAGGACGGGCCAGTCCTTTGTATAAATGGAGCAACTGCTCGGAAGAAAAGAAATTTCGACATCTAAACAGGACACCCAGTTTCTTGGTGGCAGACTTAGCTATTTTCGCAATGTGGAGTTTCCAAGAAAGAGTTGTTATATTAGATAGATGTGTTCAACAGAAGTGAGATTCCTAGAGAGACCACGAATGTTGCTTCAGTGAACAGAAAAAGAAGTAGGTCTGTCAGATAGGGAAAGGTCGTGGGAGGGGGTCGCTAATGCTAACGCCTGAGCCCTCCCTCTCATTGGCAGTAGAGTCAGGCGGAAACCCGGGAATTCTTCGCACCCGAAGATGCTTGGGGACTAGATGTTGCTAATGATCATCACAGTCACCGTGGTGATAATTACTGTCGTCGTTACCGTTAGTAATTTTTGCCAGTGAGTCGATGAAATATCCGCTACGTTGACAATGATTAGGCAAATGATGAATATCATTGAGAAATGAAGTTATTTTGTATCTTCACTATCAAAATTCAGGAGGCTCAAAAAACCTCACATCCAACAGCGTGTCTGCTCCTCATCCGATGTCCTCACCTCCCCAAAGCCTAGATTGACGCGTTAATCTAACCATAATATTATAATGTTTTCCCAACTAAAGTACAGTTAATAACCCCTTTTTTACGTGTCGGAGTGAATTGAAGTCCTCTTGCTGGGGTCCGCCCAGGAAATCCTGGGAAATTTGTAGATTTACATATGAATAGACACGCCTCTGGGAAGGAGCCCTTCCATATCGCTAGCTTCCTCCTCCTGGACCACGTCCTTCGCTCGAGCGAGGGAAATTCACGGAGGAAAGTGTAGCTCTCCGGAACATTATTTCCAGTCTTCATGGCCTTGGTCGCATAACGGCACTCATTGTGGAGTAGCTTGAGTGTTCAGTACATCGCATGAAGACGTGTCCAGACCCGATAGCAAAGTGTCGTGGTCATATATATATATTTTCTAAGCACTTTATTAAGTATTTCTTAAGTGTTAATTCTCTTTTTCAACCTCATTCGTAAACTTGTATCTGTTTATAATTGTCCCAGGACACTTTTTCTTGAAAGGGACCTGGAGTTACTCCAGGGCCCAGTGTCTCGGAGCTCCTACAGCCTCAAGGCTGCGCTGCATCCAGTAGCAGGGAAATGATGGACCGCTTTGGAGAGGGAAGGACTTTTGGCAATACTGCACCGCAGATGATACAGCCTCGTCAGTGTGACTTTCCACTCGCGGTGTAGTCTCATGCAGGGCGAGTCCGGTAACACCCAATGATATATATATATATATATATATATATATATATATATATATATATATATATATATATATATATACAATCCTGAGCTACTGCTTTCTTAATTGGCTACCTGGAGAAGTCCACAGCCACACCCATACCTAAAAAGTCTCCTTAAAACCTGTCATCAGTACCCGTAAACAACTAAGTCGGAAAGTAATCTAAGTATAGTTTTCTGAGAAGTTTCGCCTGAATTGAATGATTACAGAGTCCTCATCACGGGACGAGGGAGAAGCCATCATCAAGTGCAAATTCAAACGTTATAAGAAGACTCCAAGTCTTTACGTCCAAACTTTGACTCTAGTGGGGAGGTAAGGGCTCACCCTTCTGTTGCCGTAGGGCAAGAATTCACCCTGCTGTTGACGTAGGCCTGGGGTCAGCCTGCTGTTGACGTAAGCCTGGGGTCACCCTACTGTTGAATTAGGCCTGGGGTCACCCTGCTGTTGACGTAAGCCAATGGTCATCTGTCTGCTGAAGGTAGACTCGAGGTCGCCCGACTACTGACGCAACCTCGGTCATTCTACAGTCTAAGTAGACCAGAGGTCACCCCTGTCTGTTGACGTACGCGGGGTCTCTGCGTTGTTGACCTAACGCACCCTCTACTGTTCCTTTGCCTCTGCGTCTAACATATGGACGTCTCTTATCACTATGCGTCACCTTGAAGACCCCCATTGTCACCCTACTGCGTCAACATGCAGACCCCCCTCCCCAGTGTCACCTTTTGCGTGGGCTTGCAGACCTCCGTTGTCACCCTGTGTGTGTCAACTTGCAGACCTCTGGCGTCGCTCTCTTGCCTCGACGCACAGACCACCATCCCAGGCTTATGAAGGCCGCCGCTTGGATTCGACCGACTCTTCCCCCTTCTGGGGTTCCTCCTTCCCACATCACTGCCCCTTCCATTGTCTCTTCCACCCATCCCCTCTCCCTCCTCGCGTTAATCTTCTTTGCAGCTCTTTATTCATTCTGTTATCCTTTCCTGTTATCTTTTTTTTTTTTCCTTGTTCTTCTATGCCTTTCTTCACGCTCTTGTCATCCGCTTTCCCTTCCATCTTTTATTCAAATTTCTGTTTCCCACTTTTTAGCCACCTCTCTCTTCCGACCCCCCCCCTCTCTCTCTCTCTCTCTCTCTCTTTCTTTTTTCATCTTCCAACATCATCTGTCTCCAGTTTTTTCTCCTCCTTCCTAGACTGGGGGGGGAGGGGGGTCGCAGTAGAGTAAGAGGGTGGAGGTCGGAGGCTGAGAGCCAAAGAGACGAGAAAGGCGAGGAGGAGGAAATGTTCTCTTAATGGAAGTTAGTGCTTGACGGCCGGATGGAAGTTTAGCGCACAGAAAAAGAAAGAAAAAAAAATACTCTCTCATATCTGCAAGTGGAGTAAAAAAACCCACTTCGGGTTCCGCTGTCTGCGAGGTCAGGGGAAGAGAACTCGACTGGTCTGTCTAAGGAATGGACGGAAGACCTGTCTTGATCGCTGGCTTTGTTGTTGTTGTTGTCACATTACGCCAAACATGTGAGCAGACTGGAGTGAGTTGGATGTATTTAACCGGTCTGAAATAGATGGGGTTTGTGTCCGCCTAAGGTACAGTCGAGAGTGAGAGGGACGACTTTTGCGAGGGACGACTTTTGTTCCCGAGCGAACACTTTTCGCCACAACCCTTTCAGCACTTGCTTACACGGCCCCCTACACAAATGCTGCCTCCACTGTCCCAGCATAATGCTGCCTTCGGTGTCCCTTTGCATTGCTGCCTCAATAGCCCTTTCATAACGGTGATTCCAACACCTGCAAAAACAGTCCCCCTACAGTGCTGCTTCCACGATGCTTTTACAGTGCTGCGTTCACAACCCCTTCACAATGCTACCTCCACAACCTCTTTACAATGCTGTCTCCGCGAACCCTTTGCAATGCTGCGTCATGAACCCCTTCACAATGCTGCCTCCGCAAGCCTTTCACAAGGTCTTCAGCAGCGTCTTTACAATGTTGCCTCCGCAACTTCTTCACCAGATTGCTTAGCATTATCCCCTCATGCTGCTCTCACCACTCCTCACAATGCTGCCTCCCACCATAACCTCATTTTACCCCTTTATTTCATTGGCTGGTGTGTGTGTATATATGCTGCTGCCTCCCTTGACACCCTGTGTAATCCACTCTCCTCCGTCCCTTCAACCAGGCTGGTGCTTCTGCCTTTATCTCGTGAGCTGCGCCTGGCCTCTGAGCTCCTCTCTCTCTCTCTCTCTAATGCTGGCTGATATGTAGCCAGAGGGTTTTTATAAGGAGCATTAGGTGGCATTAGACTTCCTCCTCCTCCTCCTCGTCCTCTTCCTCCTCGACCAAGACACACGCACACACACGCACTCCTCTCGCTTTTCCCTCCTGCATTGCCACAGCAGAACTTAGGGACACGCATTCAGGCAAGCTGTTTTGATTCATAATTTCCTGATATTTTCCTCCCGTCCGTCGCGTTTGAGATTACAATGGAAGTTGAAGATAGTTTAAGATTCTTTCCCACCCGAAGTCCTGTGAGAAAGGCGCTCTCTCCGCGCGCGTCTCGTGTGGACCGGCGGAATGGATGGTTCCTCTCGCATAGTGTGAGGCGAGTGGGTCTCGCTGTATATCATCTTGTGGGATGAAAGATTCTCATTTTACCAGGTTGTGTGTGTGTGTCTGTGTGTGTGTGTGCGAGGAGGTGATAAGAGATTCTGCTTGTACGTGTTCGAGGTGACGCCGTGGTAGACTGTGGCTATACTTGGTGGTGACTGGTTCCACTTTTAGGTCTATGGCGATGTAAATGCTTGTGATTGTATGGTATGTTGTGTATATACCTGTATGTGCATGTAGGGTATGACTGATGAGAGGTTTATACCTGCATTGTGAGGTAATATGCAGTAGTGATCACACCTGTATATAAAAGCAATGAAGCCTTGTGTTTCCCTATTCCTCAGTGCGCTGTGGACAGAGGGCCTGCCCGACTGTAAGTGTGGTTCATGAAAGAGCTACTGCAATGATGGCATTAGTCAGATTAGACTTATTTAGAACTTACCCACGAAACTGCAGCCAGATCACGTACTCACACACACACACACACACACACACACACACACATACACACACACACAAAGTTCATGTTCTCCGTTCCAGATTCCTCAGCTGAAACTATAACTCTGCCACAGTTAGGATCAGAGGAGATAATTCTCACAACTTTAGCATCAAGTCTGTAGTTTACTTATTCCCTAAGGTAAACGTAATGAACAGACGAATGAAGTTAAGGTGATGATGATAGAGATGTGAGGGAGGAAGACATTATATAGAAGGAGAGAACAGCAGTAATGTGAATAAAAACAATCAGAAATCCTAGGGTGTAGATTGAGAAATCCTAGGGCGTAGACTGAGAAATCCTAGGGCGTAGACTGAGAAATCCTAGGGCGTAGACTGAGAAATCCTAGGGCGTAGGCTGAGAAATCCTAGGGCGTAGGCTGAGAAATCCTAGGGCGTAAGCTGAGAAATCCTAGGGCGTAGGCTGAGAAATCCTAAGGTTTAGACTGAGAAATCCTAAGGTTTAGACTGATAAATCCTAGGATGTAGACTGAAGAAGGGAGAGATGATGAAAAATGAAGCTTAAGTTATCACTGAACAGTTTGGAAAGTGTGTGTGTGAAAGCAGAACGTGTGCTGTGATGTCTAGACCAAAGCAAGAATTGTTTCCGGTTGGTAACTGGAGTAGAAAAAAGCTAGACGTAGTAAGAATTAAGAGTTAAAAATCTTCATAGTTAAGTAAGCAAGATGTGCAATTGGATAGTCCGTAATCGTATGAGAAGGATTACTGACCTGGCATAGAAGGTGATGGTGTTTAGGAGAGAGAGAGAATGTTGACATCAGATATTTACACACGGGCGGGAAATGTAGAGAGCGCTGGCAACACTCGTGGATTTAGAAAACGCAAAATGATAAAGTGAAATGGAAAGGACTCCGGCAAATTGCGACTCCGTGATGTGTACGTAAGACCTCTGAACTCTGTGAAGAGTTTTCGCAGTGGAAGTTTCGTAGGTGGATGTGCGAACGCAAGTAGTGGTGTGAAATTAATGTGGGAGGACCACAGAGTTGTGTGATGTCACCGTGGCCGTTTGATCGTTTTATGGGTGGTTGTTACGCGAGATAAGAGCGAGGTGAGATGTGGTATGCAGCCGGACCACAGCGCCATTACATGTTTTAGTATACAGATGATGCCGTTCTGTTAGAGGAATGAGGGTAGGAAGTTGGTTGAGATGGTAGGTAGCTTTGACGTTTGTAAAGGGGGAATGTTTTATGTAAATGAGAGATGGGCAGTCAAAGTGTATTGCTAGTTTGGTTGAACAAGAAGTAGTAGATTGTAAATGAGTTTTGGACCACTGCTGTTGCCATCTGGGTGATGGGCAGAGGACGGTAGTGCTGTTAGGCTAAAGATGAAAGCTGTCATGTAAGGGAAGAAAGATTAGAAGTGCACTGTGTAGATTGTGGTGAAGAGGCAGAGTGTTTAAGTGTAAGGAACTGGCACAATAGAGTGCTTGAGTAAATCTCGAATAGATGGAGATGTTCCTTACCTTTCCGAAGGCCAGACAGGTAAACTACAAGAGCAGAAGAGACTGGTAACCTATGTGGTATATAAGGAATACAGATGTGAAAAACAAGACGTGTGGTGTGTAGAATTCTATGGGAAGACGCAATGAATACTTTTTTTTAAGGTGGATTGTCCAAATAGGACCCATAACAGACGATATGTTAGCAAGGACCTTTGGTGATTTAGTTATAGGCACAAGAAAGGAGTTGAGGGACACTGAGAAAGATTGGTGGACGCATGATGCGTGTGAGTGTTTGGGGAGATGAAGGTGTTTCAGGTTAGGCTGAAAGAGAACGATGTCTTTATAGCGTCTGGTTGAAGTGTTCGTGTGTGAAGGGTAGAGAGGTGTGAATGTAGAGTAGATTATAACGAAGTGTGTGTGTGTGTGTGTGTTGGTGAGGAGGCCTTCCTTCGCTCTCGTACAACGTACAGAAGTTGGGGTTTATTGCCGCCAGGAGAATCACTCGTCAGCTTAAACGTTCGGCAGAGTTTGGTGGAAGGCTTTCTCTGCCTTGCCTGCTGCTGCTGCTGCTCTGGCGGCCTCCACCACCACCACCACCACCACCACCACATCCTCCCAGAATAACATTAGAGAAACTTCTCCATTCTCTCCGTTGGTATGGAGTCGGCTTCATCCCTCCCTGATCCCGCTGTGGCTGCAGAAGAGCCGTTCTGAATCACCGGCATGGGGTCTGTATTCTCCTCCTCTGTATTGATGAGAACAGCAATCCACCTTTTTTTTATGTATTCATACGAGTGTCTTCTATATTTCTGTAACGGGAGCTTTGGCACACACACACACAGTGTAGGCTCTTGTTACTGTTACGTCTGTAACAACGCGACGGGGGAGAGGGCTCTCTCTCTCTCTCTCTCTCTCTCTCTCTCTCTCTCTCTCTCTCTCTCTCTCCAC
>JAYMFT010308756.1:0-10147 GCA_038088735.1 Panulirus argus | reverse complement strand
ACACACATATATATATATATATATATATATATATATATATATATATATATATATATATAAACGGATTTGATCTCATCTGTATCATCTCAAAGCTTGAATTTCAGTTAAATTCTAAATCAGAAAAAATGTAAATCTTTGTCCGACTGATTAACTACAGGTATTAGAGATTACAGTCCCCAGTAGTCTATATATGCCAGCAATGCTTACAACAATAACACAGGAAGACAAAATTCCTTAAATATGATATCAAATCCTCCAACTCAAAGCACCAAACAGAAGAAGCGATTTCAAACTACATAGTGTCTCGTAAGTTTACGCTACGTGAACCAAGTGAACGTGTACATACATTCAAAAGCTTTCCCGGTGAGTCACTGTGAGTTGGCACCCTCACAGTGTCCGAACTTCTTGAAAATAGTTTGTATATTTTCTTTACTAAGTCATTAACTTTATTTTACGATACATATATTTTTAAAAAAAATGAATAGCAATGACCAGAAATTCATAAATGCACAAGATTAAGTAAGAAATTTGTAAACCCTAACATCTGAACTTGAGTCTGTACAGACACCAGTTCTGAATGACTGGCTCGTGACGTCACACTACGCTAGTGTAACCAACTTTTCTTCCCGTATATTTCGTACATTTTCAATCTTCTGTGAATTACATCTGTGCTGATTATTCATGCATATGTGAGATCCCATTGGCTGTTAGGATTGATATGAAATATCATCTACTAAACAAGTAACTGAATGACTGGTTTTAAGCTTTATCACCATGTCATGTAAGCTCATAGTGCGTCAGAGGAATCTTACCTTTGTTAATAATCACTTCTATACATAAGTGCCTTAAAAGTGACTTTGTCTCATTTCTTCATCTTGCCAGACATTTAGCCAACAAAACGTTTTCTGTTATAATTATACATATCATAATATTGCCATATTTACGTTTTAACATGTCTGCTTTTAAGTTTATTAACATTACACGAAATCTCTTAACTCTTAAATCAGATCCTTTTCTATATAATGTTCTGTTATAAAGTTTTGTATGGACTGTAAACCCATCAAAACATCCTCACGTTAAAAGCAGAAAATACTGAGCGGTACCGTGGCTGGTAGTAATATACGTTGGCAACCTCACATCTCGCCGCAGCCACAACGCCCCGACCTCCACTGCTGCTTAACCTTTCGCTATTGGACGACAGAAAATCAACATGGAGTCGTTATAACTGAAGGTAAGGTTGCTTTAGAATAGACCTAAAGTTGTTATTAGGATCGGTGAAGTATGCTAAGATACACCATTGTGACTGGAAAACATGCATTATTGTGTTAATATGGCATGTGATGTTTTGCGCATTTATAACACGAACTACTTTGCGTGCTGATACTTTGCTGCCGAAGCACTGTTTTATGCCATGCACTGCGTGTTGGTACTTTTGTTCGATCCTACGTCATAGATTAACTAAATGCAATAATATGGTATCCCTCATGGCTGTTTACAATAATATTGCAGTACCTGGCAGTTTAAGGAACCAGGTGAGTTATGACAGGACGCCGCTCGGGATGAGGCACTAGAACACAGACAGGCACCTTAACAATGTATTTCCTGGCTGGCTCGAGCGATATAGACACATGTTTGTGTTATAGATGTTTCCGAAACAATGTGAATATCTTTTCTCGTGATGCATCAGGCAGAATTTTTTAATTTACTGTAAACGACTGATATGTCACCATGCGCAGAGTACGTGAGCATTATGATGATCTCTTGTTGATGGTGTTTGAGATCTCTTGTTTATGGTGGTCGTGGCATGATGTAACGCTGCAATACGTGATAAATATCAAGTTCCAGATGCTGGTCAGGAATTTGATGCAGCCTATACCAGAGAGAATGTTACTGGGGAGGCTGGTTTTCAGTATATCATTAAACTAATAAGAAGTTAAATCTGCCTGGTAATTTAGTGTTTCACCTGTATGAGTTATGATATGGGTCATTTGTGTTAGGACCAACATTTAATGTACCAATACTTAAACGTAACCAACCTAATGACTTCCTCTCGTTCCTTATTAACTATATATCCAAAACTCTTCAGAGGAAGGTGCATGGGAGACAGGACCGTATTTAATAGGAGGAGATTAAGGAGGTAAACCTTAGTAGTACATAGATCAACCCCACAGTGTTTTAAGGCATACCCTTTAAACCAAAAATAAAACTGATAGCTAAAACTATTTTGTTTTACAATGTCGTAACGAAATTACCACTGATGAATATGTAATGGTGTAGATGATCCCTATATTAACATAGACGACAAGATTTTATGCGGTTTTTAATAGACCTTAAAATGTATTAGTGAAAGAAGATATGGGAAAAGCAACATGAAAGAGCTCTCACGTTCCATCATACATTACGTTTCAGCTTGCAGGTCTTCGTTCATTAGTTTCATGAGTTTGGATTTTGCTTACTTTTTAATCCAAAGTGTTCAGGGCTGTTATACACTCCTTAGACCTGAATATACCCACTACGGCTGCTACAGAAAATTTAGAGAAACAATTATATACTTTGTTGGCATTACTTTATCTGTGGCCATGGCATACCCCACGCTTATTCATTGCAGTGTATATGTCAAGTTGCCAGTGACTGACTGATTGAGATAACTGTAAGTTCATCCGAAAAACTGGTATTCATGTATTGCGCGACTGAGTGATGATACTCCTCAGACCTTGGGATTCTGAAAGAAAGACCATGAAAAAAAAACAATCACCATCACTTTGTATTCTAAGTCTTAGCGTCTCACGGTCAAGGATTAGACCTGGTAGTCTCTGCTACGGTTAGTTTTGTCGCTCCATCAAAGTATACAGGACTTGTGAAGTGTAAGCCGGGAGGGACCTCTCCCTCTCTCTCACTCCTCGCTGTGTTGCAGCAGCCAGTGGGTTCACCGTAAGTGACAACTTGTGGTTGTTTGCTTGGCATACGATTTTTTTTTTTTGTCGAGGCAGCTGTAGTATCATATCAACATCTTCAGCTTAAATGTCATTACCCTGAAGAGTATCCTGTTTCCCCAGAACCTTGTGCACTTTCATTTTCTTTTCTTAGTGTCCGACATGGCACGGGCAAAACATGGTCTAATCTACGTCAATTCGGGTAAAAGGAAGAGAGAGAGAGAGAATTAGAATGTAGGAATCTATCAGGGCTTTACATATACTTGTAGACCAACTCTTAAAAGTAGAAAGGTTACAGGAAGAGGGAAAGACGAAAGCGGGAAGAGAATTTTACAGCTTAGTTGTTCGAGGGAAGGAGGTGCGTAATCCTCGACTAGCCGGTCTGCATACAAACTGTGGTAAGCTGCAGCCGGACGCGTACCTCGAGTCCAAGCCTTGGTGACAGGGACACATGAGGACATGAAAAGCACCGAGAGTAGGGGAGAGTGCAGCAACGTAGCGCACATACAGGGATGATTGGAGAGGTAAATACTGTTGAATTAAAGAAATGGCAACATTTTGATTCCGCACTCGCTAATAGAAAGATGGACGAAGAACCACCCTAGATATGTGAATAGTATCTAATTATAGGGTACATAAAAACACCTGTAGGTGTAAAATAGTTGTCAAGAAAAGAAGAAATGATTACGGCAAACGTGCGACATTCCCAGCTTTTAGGAAGGTATCTTTCTAATATTGATTATGTGAGGTTTCCATGCCAACTGAAAGATATGGTTCTGACCAATCTTTTTTTTTTCTTTATTATTTGATTGAATTTGCGATGTTTTGAAACTGAGTAAGGGAGGAGGGAAAACGAGTTACTTAGTAATGGATGTAAGGAGATATTAGGTTTGAGCAGTATGCAGTTCACAAGGGTACTGCTTCCCCAAAGTGGTCGAGGGCTTAGATCCGAAATTTTAACCATATTCATTCAGTAGGCCTTTGACCATCTTTCACTTAGCATTAGTATTACGATTACGAGCCTCGCTCAGTATTGTTCAACAGAAAAATCCCGTAACTATCAAAAGTATAATACGCTAGCCTATCACTTACTGGTTATAGAATGAAAGGAAACTGAGATAACTGTACTTATATAATAATATGAAAACATTATTGACAGTATTACTTCGAAGCTTATTAGATGACATGATATAATCAACACAGATTACTTTACACCTGGAGTAATACAAGTGTTCAGGCCCCGAACCAGCGAAACGTTGGTTATTTGATTAATCGTGGACGTAACAATGATAAAAGTTTGGGTTACGTTTCTGAGGTGATCGGCGGCATTTATATAGGGTAAAAACACCTTTTATACGAAACACCATAATAGCTACACAGTGACGTGTGTTATAGGAAGCAGTGGCACACGTTTATATAGACTTATATTGCAAACATAGCTCCTTAGCCAACTATACAGGTTATTGTGTGGCAAGTGAGCCCAGTGCCTGTTAGACTTAGTAACACTATACTGTTGGTCCCCGAACTTCTTGGATTGTCTGCCTGGGCATTAAGGTGTACAACAGCCTTAGAGGAAGGAGTAAAACAGAATCTGTTCGATTGGTCCCCAGGGATGGCATTTGGCCTTACCCCGTTTATACCGCGTGTATAAAGTGGTCAAGGGGTACAGTCTGGCCTGTCACACAGGTCGTTTCAACGTGGCAGTCGTTGATGGCGCTACACCTCCATCTTTACTATATCGCCTGTCCTTCTTCATTTCCATATTGATGATCTATCTTTATCTGTGTTCTTCATATACGATTCAGCGAATGATACGTACTTTTTCAACTCACTTTCCCTTCCCTACTTCCTCCGATATTCTTTCTTCTCACTTTGGACATATTTCTCTCTCGATTCGGAGCTGTGCAAATCGCGGAACGAGAAAGCAATAACCTGGCTAAATTCAACATTGTTAAAACACAATTCCTACCAATATCTCTATCTTATTTTTCCTCATTTACATACTACTTAATTTCAAAACGTTTCAACAGTCCTGCATTAACATAAACATGTTGGGCATACCTGGAAGCCTCGTACAATGAACATCGTAAAATCTACTTCCCTTAAAGGTAACGTAATTATTTTTCTGGCGATCAGCCATCATGTATGCGTATCATTTTACTATAAAGTACGGCTCATACATCTGGGGTGGCTCATCTTAACCAGAGTGCAGTCAAAAGCCTTCTGTCGCCTTAATCGTTCTCTTACTTCTTTTCAATCATTCTTTTCCGTCCACCGCGATACTGTCGACCTTTCTATTCGACAGGAATTATTTCAGCTACTATTCTCGTGAACTGTTTGCTTGTGTCTCAACGCCACTGAACCAGACCCGAGGCATGCGTCTGGTTGCTGCTTCCCGTAGCGTTCATGTGGGAACCAGCAACACGAAGATTGAATGTTATGACACCTTTCCTCGTACAGCGATGCTGTGGAGAATTATCTTTCAATGTTTGTCTTTCCCTCTTCTTTTCCACCTTAAGGAGTGAGGTCAGCAAACGCCTGAACTCAGATAATCCCTCCTCTCTCTCTCTCTCTCTCTCTCTCTCTCTCTCTCTCTCTCTCTATATATATATATATATATATATATATATATATATATATATATATCTTTATCGTCCCTTTTATCTGAAAGGACCTTGACTGGAACATCTGTTAGCAACACTGAGATATAAGCATGACATACTACACTTACTGATGAGGGATACACATGAAATAGCTGGCTTTTGACTTGGTAAAAGTTATCTCATAATGGATACGTGAAGGGAAGTTGGGAGGGGAGTTGATCCTCATTATTAAGCTTGAATTACACTAGTTTTCAATATTTTTGATCTTCCAGCATATCCTGGGATATATATTCTCAATCCGTTTAGTGTCACATATAGCAAAGTAGAGTCTCCACTCTAATAGGGAATGTCAGAACTCAGACTTGCTTAATAAAGAGTACTTCAAACGGACCATCAACAGTTCTCTCGCATGTCACTAGAAGGGAACAAAAACAATAATTTAACCTCTTTTTTTCACTATGGTTGTTGTCTTGGTGTTAGTCGTTGCTCTGATGCAGAGTTAATGTGATCGATGCAATTTCTTTCGCACACAGGGAACTCTCAATGCTGAGATGGGGACGTCATCAAAGTTAGCAGGAGTCAGTCTGGAAGACTACAACCACCTAAAGTACACCATCGGTGTCATCAGGGTGGGTCAAGAGGTCTTCACCCATGTGTTTTCCTGGGGTTTTATTGGAGGCTCAGGCAGTATCAAGGACGTCCTCTTCAGCCTCCCTCAGTATTCTCACGCCAGGTTTCGAAAGGACTTCAATGCTTCCCAGCGTGACAAAATCACAAAGGGTGTCCCGGTTTCCGAATTCGATATCACGCTGACTTACAAGTTGCTACAATTAGTGTGTGGTTTGAGTGAAGCAAATGACTCTATGTGGGTTACGGAAACCTCAGATTCGTTGGAATATTGTCTCTATATTATCAAATCGAAGCGAAATGAAACGGCTCACGAGAGCGTAAGACTGTCTCCTACGAAATTGGTTCATAAAATAGAAGATTTGAGAAAACTTTTTGTTAGTACAATTCAGAAGGCTGGACAAAGATACTCTGTCGAGAGTTCAAGAGTGAAAACCTTGTTAACTTCCATAAACAGCCAGTTGGATGCAATCAAAGATTCACCTGTACCCCTGACAACAGTGACAGAGTACCAGAGAGAACTATTAGCGAGTAGAAAAGCTTGTGTAATTGAGGAAGGAATAAATGAATCAACACAAATGTTTGACGGTGTTTGTCAAGTGAGCGTGGCGCCTTGGCTGATGGTAGGACGGACTGTGAATGTAACGGAAGTATTCACTCATCCCAGATTAAAACGAGATGAAACACAGATAATGCAGAGACAACTGTCAGCAAGTGAGAGCTACGTGTCAGTATGTGACGTCGTTCAGGCTACAGACTGCGATGGGACACGACCAGTTATGACTATGATATCTGCTTTAAATGGAATGGGTAAGACAACCTTGTTGAAGTTTATCATAGACAGAGGAGTCAACGACACCGTCGCTCGTGGAGGCGTAGATAACTTTGACCTGATTCTCTTCCTCGAGTGTCGTCACGCTGTATTTACCTCTCTGGATGATATGGCGGCCCTCCTGCTGCCCCGCACGGCAGCCAAGTTCCAGCAATCTGAGTTTAGGCAAACACTTCTGTCACTTAATTTGCTTTTGATTGTAGATGATCTTCATGAACTTGACAAGAAATCTTTTTCCGTATTCAAGGAATTTTTAAGTGTAATGACTCCTGAAACACGAGTTCTGACTACGGCTTCTCGAGAAAAGGCAAAGGATCTGCAAAAGAGTGTATCAGCGTTACACAAGAGGGTCCTGTTTTTGGAGATCGAAGGGATACCTGAGGACCAAACTCTTCCCTTTTTGCAACGGACTCTGAGTCATGTTTCCCGTACGACCACTGTTGACCAAGACAGTGAAAGAAAACTCTGTCAGCTGATAAGTTCCAAGCGTCTCTGCCTGCAGGAACATCTGAGATCTCCGGAAATTCTCAGTCTCATCGCCTTGAGTTGGGCGCTGGCACCAGACGGACTCAACTCATCAACTACCGTTACCGAAATCTTCATGTTAGTGGAAGATCTTCTCATTCATAAAGTTTTGCAAAATTTGTTAGGATCGTCACTGCCTGGCATCAGTACCAAGAATGTCTTGAGTTCTAAATTACGAAAATATTTGACTTCACTCAGTAGCGTGGCAGCTGCATGCACAAGGAATGGAAAATTTACCATCGATCCCGAGTACCTTATGAAATTAGCCACAGACTGTCAAACCTTAGGATTACCTGAGGATTATATGATTTCAGCTTTTCTTAATTACACGGAGGAATCTGTTGGAAAGGTGTCCATGAAGTCTCCCAGTGTTTCCTTTCCCCGGCGGTCGACGATTGCTTATTATGCCGCTTGGTACATAAGCCAGGATCTGCGGAATGCCCCGGCTTCCAAAACCATTCATCAGTGTCTGGGAATACAATCGTCGGTCAGTGAAGATCATGTGCCCATCTTACAATCAGTGATGAAGTATTTAGTTGGGATATTGGCCGTGCTGCTACCGGGTCAGCTCGAGAGGAGGGCAAGGGAAATAGTTGATTTCCTGAAAGATTTAGAGCTAAAAAAGACATCACAGTGGCTGCAGTATATCGAGGAGTCGAAAGAGGACACCGCCATAACACAACTGATATTACGTGAAATGGGTCAGGTTTGGGAAGTTGAGGACTTTGCTATATCATCAACTTTTGTTAACGTCATCAAGAAGAGCAGGCCTCAGCAACTTGTTCTTACTGTTCTTGAAAGTCCAATGAATTATCCACATTTACCGGAAGTCCTGAAGGTCTGTGCCCAGTTCAATGAGTTGAGACTTTCACTCCACCTTTACAAACACTTCTGGTCAGAGAAAACAGACGTTTCTGATAAGTTCTTGAAGACAGTGACGAATGGGACATCACCCTGTATGTTGGAAAGCTTTGCTGGACGTCTGAGCAACGAGGCCATCAACAAACTGCCGAGTTCTCTCAAGAAGTTAGCTCTCCACATCACTCCAGATATGCTGGGACCCCTGAACACTGTGCTCCCTTCACTTACAGCCTTGCAAATGCTTTACTTAAACTTAGATGCTTCTACCACCACGGATTCAAGCACATTTCCATCTCTCAACATTTATGGGAGACCGATTGTTCTCTCTCTGGATATATGGAAAGTTAATGAAGCAGCTATTGAGTGGTCGTGCGACGTTGCCAAAGCTTTGTCCACTGCTTATGCCCGTCTAGTGTTGCGCCTGAGCAGTCTAGACGCGAGCGGTTGTGGGCGTTGGTTGGCCACGCTACACCAGCGGGGTGTCACAGCCTCCTGGGTGGTTGTGGGTTCGACCTGTGACGTCGCTGGTGACAATGACCGCCTCGAACAATGTGCCGCTAAAATTGGATGCAGAAAATTTGTGTGGATTAAAGTATAGTTGCTGGTATTTTCACGAAAACTGAAAATCGTTCTGAGACTTTCCTGAGGCAAAGCGCATCTGTATTTTGGCTCAGGTCAAGTTTTAGAACCCCACTACGGCCAACGGGCTGCTTTAGCACACCGGTGTATGAATGTGCAGTGGTGAGAGAGCTTCAGGGATCAGGCAAAGAGGAGGGACTGACAACCTCCGACTGGATACGACTAAGTTATCTTCAGCATGGCCGAAGGGCTGAGTTTTAGTTACCCTACTGTGATATGTTTTTCACTGAGGTCTTTGGTCTAAAACAATAGTCCGTAAGTTTTTATGTGATATGGGACCAGTAGGCCTTATTGTACATTACTGTAAATAGGGTTTTTAGATTAAATTAAAAGTATCATATAGTTTGGTCATATTTTATATTACTGTATAATATTAAAAGAAATTTGTGTAATTATGTGAAATATATTATGTATATTATCTTCATTCTTTTTCCACAACACAGGCATAGAATTTATAGTGTACTTATTTCGACTTGTGCACACAAAATCTTTTAACTCAAGTAATTTTGATGGGGCTCATGGTTTTTCACAGTTTTTCGAAAGCCTTCTTTAATTATCCAGGTGTAAGATATTGCTTATATACGGAAATGAAAAACTATGGTCAACGGACCAGCCCATATTAACTGTAACTCAGTGAAGAGTTAGTGTGAAACTGTTTTCTTGTATGAAGGTATGTTGACTGGCATTCCTAGTATGCACAATACTCCACACCTACTAAGACACTGGTGCAAACGGAAATACAGACCCATGAAGTTTAGATCATCATGACACAAAGATTGTGACAAATCATGAAACCTTGCCTCGTGGTGATATCTTATATCTTGTTACCATATCGCAACCTAGACACACGCACACTTCTGTTACTACGAAGCGCAGTCTTAATACGTAGAAAAAAACTCTGAAGTCGTATCCATGCAACCTTCACTGTTGTCCATTGTAGAGTACATAGTTTTTTCTTTTTTCTAAAATTCCGTCGTTTTTATTATCCTTACAAATTCATCGTTTCATCAGACAGGGCTCCTAAGGAAAATTTCAATCTTATGTTATCTAGTGTGGAAGGAGAGAACATTATCTTGGAGAGCAAAAATGGGTATGTTTGAGGGAATAGTAGTTCCAACAATATTATA
>JAYMFT010308745.1:0-10147 GCA_038088735.1 Panulirus argus | reverse complement strand
GGCATAAATAAACTGACAATCATTAACAAATATAAGTAGTAGATTACTATGTAAATGTCAAGAATGTAGATGGGGTTATATAATGTCTTGGTAATGACACAAGTGTATTGTGCCCAAGAGGTTAAGCGAAACATATTTGTATATATTACAGCTTTATATCATGTAACCTCTCTGTTCTACATATACAATGTTTTTACAGTCGAAACATATATCACCTATAAAAAAGTGACGCTAATTACCGTAATAACTAAAAACAATCGTTGAGGTAAATTGTGGATAAAATATAAGTAAAGACTAACTGAAAATATTCCAATGATGCAGAAAGATAATGACACAAACCAAAATTAAAGGAACCTTACTCTAGATATACACACAGGCTAACCCCTCATACTTAAGGATGAGAGTATTTCACGATAACTTACGATTTGATCCTTTCTCCAAACACCAAGTACAACTTTACCTCTACAGTAACGAAGAAAATGTACAGTACAATCGTAATGTGTTTAGAACGATAACAACCTAGAGGGTATATGACTGAAGTTTTTAAATGAGTTAAGGACATTAATAAAGGCAACATGAATAAAGTCCTTAAAATGACACTGTCAGAGAGAACAAGAAATAATGGATTTAAATTAGAAAAAAAATGTAGATTCAGTTCGGATGTGGGTAAATATTGGTTCGGGAATAAGGTAGTAGATTTATGGAATAAGTTGCCAGGTACAGTAGTGGAAGCTAGGTTTTTAGGTAGCTTTAAACGAAGGTTATGGGATCAGTCGGTTGATTGTAGGGTGGATAGACTCAGGACCTGCCAAGCATGGGCCAATAGGAGGCCTCTTGCAGTGTCCTCACTTCTTATGTTCTCATGTAGAGGCAAATGATGTCCTGAGAAGCGTGATGACAACTTCTACATTGCATTGACAAACGTTACCAACTAGTGACTTAACTCCGAGAATTTGCTGAGTTTCGCGAGTCAAATTTACCGGTACTCTGTTCTGTCTCTTTTCACAGTACGATAATTACTTTTAAGGAATGACAGCGCGTATGGACAACCACCCTTCCACTTAATCATGTCTAAGGATCATGAGTAAGGTAAATGTGGATGTTGCTGAATTGAATGGCTAACGGCAGAGAACGCTCGTTAATCCACAAAATATACAACTACGCGTCAAAATGATATAAAACGACGGAACTCGACGTTTCCTTAAAATAAATGACATCAGTTGCCTCGCCGCTACAGCAAGCCCCGTTGTGCACAAACATTCCCCAGATCTGAGAGATCAACGCGTCAACACGGAAACTTTAATGCCCTTAATACCCACTCATTATCCCGAATTACTGGCTGGCAAGTCGACCCATGTGTGTGTGTGTGTGTGTGTGTGTGCGTGTGTATGTGTGTGTGTGTATTTGTAAACACGACGGCCAACTGGGGAAAAATATGGCTGACGACTCCCGTCCGTGCAGGGAGGCGTTGACCCAGGGAATCAGACCTTGAGGGAGGTAATTACTCCCCTCAGAATTCCACACAGGATAGATTGCCTTGACCACAGTATGTATAAGGGTGGATGGGACAACCTAAATCATCTAGACATCTTGTTTAATCCACTATGTGTTCCTACCCATCTCAAGGTTAGTCAGTACGTTCAAAGTGTACCAGTAGTAAGGCTGGGATGTACCTTAAACGTGTGATGATCTGCGTATCATTTATGATTACTATTTGTGTGTTACGGGGAGAGTTTTACATTCGTGTTGCTTCGTCTCTTAACCTTGTATGTATATGTAAAACGTCTTTGCTGCTTTATACACACATACACACTAAGGTAAGTACCCATTTATCGACCAGCCCCGAGGGAGATGATGAATACCTCGAATTAGCGTGGGCCGACTACAGCGCCCGGGAATCGAACCCATCCGGGCCTGACGTGGCTAGGCGATTCACTCTACCGTAGAGACATATGGCTAGGGAGGATCCTCACGTCTCTTAATTTACTTCATATTTTCACCAGTTTTTTCAAAGTTTAATTGTTCAGTCTGAATTATGCGTGATAATTTCAATTTCATGAGTATATATATATTTTTTGTAAGGCTACATGCCATTACAGAATCAGTGATAAACTACACCTTGGGAATTACAAATACATGAACTGTACGTATGTGAAGTGAGGGAGTATTTACATCCTATAACGACACAGTAGCTCTCCCTATTTTTACATCCTCACCTCACCCTATTCGCTTCCCACAACGTTCTAAACTGTTTCATAAAACGTGAAACACAAACAACCCCGATGTATAGTCAACGCCCATACCACGTTCAAAACACCGCTTCTCGTCCCGACGTATAGAACTAAAACTTCCTGATCTGTCCGACTTGTATGCCATCTTTCATATTTGTAATGTTTCTCGATCATCCCCCCTTGGTTATGTTTGCTCTGGCCCACCGGGTAAACACGGAGAGCACACATATATGAGGAAACGAAAGTAAACATTCGCGGACGCCTGGCCATTGGCAACTCAGTGATGCCGACTCCATATCTGAATATAAAAACGGCCAACCGAAAACTTATATAAAAGACCTCAATTCTACACGAGACTTGTGTCGATTACGAATGTTACCAGGTTATTCCATCGTCCTGCATGTGGAAATCATTAAGCTTTAACATCACCATTTACCGATAGAGAAACCTCGAACCCGTGTTCTCTAATTTCAAAGGGCGAGTCTCCCAACCGATAGTGTCACAAACAGACCCGGTGAAACACGAGCCCTGTGGCATTTTTCCTAAAAACCGCCTCGCTGTTGAATGCAAAAAGCGATTCTTTTTTTCCATGATACGATATATACTTGTTTCCTGCGTGTGTTACTGTCCTGTGTTAAACATAAGGTGATAATTCGTATTTCCACACAAAATGCAAACCCAGTAAATGGGCAACACCTGAGGAAATTTAACGAAACCTAAGACTTAACGAGCTGGAATGAACATCGACCTGACGAAACTTAGCGAAAAGCAATTATACATGTACTGCATATACTTAAAACCGCAATGACATTTTAAATGAAGTCTTAAATTACTAAAATAAACAAAATAAAATGACTGCTGCAAACTGAAGAGGTACCAACAACACGGAAAGAAATAGAGCAATGCGGCGCCTCTGGCCGTCACCCATATCAGCAATTATCATCTTTCTGCCTCCATTTCGGCAATTAGCGCTATTGATCGTGTCGACGGGTCTGTGAACCAGGTCTGAATATCTAACACGGCAACCTTTTGCCAAGCACAGGGGGCGGGCCGGGGCCGCGTCGCTCGTAGAAAAAAAAAAAAAGAGTAACTTTGATATCCAACCGACCATTAAATGCAGTGCCTATAGCCCTGATTGGCTGTTGCCATAATGGCCCGTCGTTGCATACACAGCAGTCTTACTAATAATCCACGAATAAATATGAATACATCTTTTTAAATATTGTACATGGTAATAATATTCTTTTTAAAAACTGACCTTTGACATACGGACAAAAGAAAAAAAACGGATATGTTGAATGATAAGGTTTAATTGAGTACTCTCTCATATATATATATATATATATATATATATATATATTGAAAAGACAACTTTGCATACTGCTATTACAGTAGATGTTGCCTCCACTGACAATTATAGTCGTATGGAAAGAAATACGTTCTGGATATCTTCAACACTATATCAAATTTATATAAACATATGTATAGTTATGTCTTTCATTGGCTTCGTCTGCCAGCGTGCCTCTTCAAGGATGACTCTTGAAACACCACGAAATTCCCGGGTATTCGCCACATACTTGAGACAATATCTGATACCTAAGTCCGTCCCATCATCTGCCCTGTACACCCACATTTTCCCTAATGAGCAGGGCACCCCAATATGACTTGTCTGGTGTTAACGCCATCTAAGCAGTCTTACGCCACACTAATCTGCTGTAAGACTAATCTGTGCACCAGCGTCTGTCTGCTGCACAGACAAGGGAAGGTGTCAGTGTGAACACACACACACACACACACTCGCTCAGGTTACTCCACTAATCCGTCCCCTGCCGCCTTCCCCCTATGAAATATTAGTCTTTAAATCTCCATCTTTCATATGGATTCCCACTGGATTTTCTACTTTGCTTGCCTCAACGCAAACGTTGTCTCAGGGCCTCACAAAAAAACAAATCTATTCACTGATTTGTGGGAAAAAACCACACGTTTTCCAACCGTCGGAAATAATAATAATAATAATAATAATAATAATAATAATAATAATAACATAAAAAGAATTCAATCATTTTTACGGCTGCCTCTAAAAACAAAATAAACAATATTTTGTTTGTTTTTTGAAGAGAATTTGGGCTATTGGTAACTATGATGACCTTGTTACCATCAAGTGGTCGTAATGACTGATATAAAGAAAAACTTATATCACCCGCTACAGATACTTAGAGAGGAACCAACTTAACGTTGTCGTCCACCAACTTCAGTGAAAAGGTCAACAATGGCTTGTAGGCCAACTTCTAAGGGCAAGATGATTAGACAGTTATGATAAAATCGACTGCAGGTAACCATGGTTAGGAAGGTGTCGACTCCTGACGACCTTTGAGTTTTACCAAGTTACGCCTCAACCACGTCTCTCTCTCTCTCTCTATCTCTCCGCCCGCCGGTCAACAACAGCGGCAGCGCACACGAAAGAAAGCTGTGGTGGTGGTTGTGGTACTGGTGATGACGCGGGTTAGTGTTTGTGGCAAGTCTGGCCAGCCATGTTGGTTCACAGTAACCCCTCAAACGGCACACCGACCTACCATGTCCACACTGGCTTAGCCCAGTTACGTACGCGGAGGAAACCGTCTTAGGACAACGTCTCTCTACACCAGAGAATTCCATGGAATGTTCTCGTAATACTATGTATTGGTCACACACGCTTGGAGAAGGGAGTAAGAAAAAAAAACCCTGAGGGGGCCGTTGTTTTCCCCGAGTAGGGAGCAGACTCACTGAGGGAGATCTTGAACATAACGTACGGGCCAGGGAGAGTAATGCATTATGTAGAAGCTGTTTCCCCGCTCAAGATATTGATATATTTTCGTCCTGGGGAGAAAACACTGGATGGTGAAGGTGAATATCTTTATATATATAGAGTCACTCCTGGATTTAGAATCATTGTTTCAAAACGATCATTCTTTATCGGAGGCACACATCCTCTTGTAAGATGAATCTATTGTAATTCGAGGCCATACTACATTTAAGTTATTAAATCATTATTAAATCCCACACATTTGAGCCAGTATTTATATATTCTAAAGCACAAAGAACTGAATACGACAGCATATTTAGGGTTATTAATCTTCTTTCTTATGTTCTATATTGTTTCTCAGTATTATTCTACCATTAGGTGGGTGCTCAAACAACAGTTGTCCAATCTTATCCGTTTTATTTCAATCAAGCTTTCGCCTTCACAGAGGCATCATCAGGCATCTACAATAAAAAAAGCGAAAAAAACGCGTCACAAAACTTAGATATGATATGGAAAACGCAAGTTTTGTGATGTATTTTTTTTTCTCTTTTTGTAGATTTCTGGGGATGCCTCTGTGAAGGCGAAAGCTTGACTGAAATAAAATGGATAACTTTGGACAACTGTTATTTGAGCACCCACCTAACGTAGAATACTACTGAGAAAAATAGAGAACATAAGAAAGAAGATTAATAACTCTAAATATGCTGTCGTATTCAATTCTATGTGCATTATAGAAACTTGCTCCCAGCTTACACTAATGTATTTTAATATTCACGATTTCTTGCTTAATGATCATTAACTGGTGGACAATCATTACATCCAGCAACATATATAAAAATACATATTCATCACACTTTATGGCAAATTCATCGTCGACTCCCGGTGTGAAGCGAAATATGTGACGTGCAAAATAAATGACTAAGGATACTTAGTCGGATACTTCGCAAAGCAGCTGCTCATCAGGTCCAGCGAGGATGTTAAATATTCCGGCAAAATCATTCTTGCTAACAGGGTCGAGACTCAGCGATGCCTGGAGTGTATAAACCCAGCCTTTTTGTCATCATTTCCACCAAGAAAAGCGAAGAAAATAACGGCTGGATCCAGCATATGTCTTCTGCCTCCACTACTTCCCTCCCTCGGCCCTGGGCGCTCGAGTCTTCCTCCTCTTCAGCAGCGACAAAAAGGTTCCCTCACTCCCTTTTCTTTAGAGACGCTTCTCCCAAAACGTACCTTCACTACTACCATTTCCTGTTCAAGCCCCGCCCTCTGAGCACATCACGTGGTACTCATAGTAGTACTCTCAATTACACCAGCGTCCACCGGGTGTGCTGACCCAAGCCGGACTGTCACTCGCTCCAGACCAGCGTCTCAGTCAGGTTAGGTCACGACCCTGTGCGTACTGAGTCGTTCTAGGACGACAGGGTTCCATATGGTATGGTTACCGAGTGACGGGAAACAACCAGGCTACCTACGATATGACTTTGCATGAGACAGTGCGGGCATAGGGCGCGCTTCCAGTACTTATGACGAGACTTTGCCAAAAGGCAGAGCTAGCCAGCGCGCGTAGCGCTCACCGCCCATAAATATATTCACCACGAACGGTTCGTGTGAGTTACATGTTGTCAAGTGTTATGAGTGAGACGGAGAGATAGTGTGTTTTGGGACCAAAATAAAAGCCAGCAGCCCACTTATGGGAGACAGAGAGAGGAGAGGCAGTAGCCTGGGGTCAAAGGAGTGACACCTGACAGCCACGTAAGTGCTGGTTCACTTCGCGGCCGACACAAACCCTCGACATAACTCCTTGGTCGGTGGCTGCCTACCACCTACCATGATACAGAGAGAGAGAGAGAGAGAGAGAGAGAGAGAGAGAGAGAGAGAGAGAGAGAGAGAGGCCTCCCTGACACCCCGCCACACCACCTCATACATGGCCTCATACCTGACACTGAAATACGAGTTTTAATTAACGGGCTTTAGAGCGGACAAAGAATTTAACAGACTGTATGTTGTTATTGAGTTCCCGCATTGCCCCCACCACCACCTGCCCGTGTGTGTGTGTGTGTGTGTGTGTGTGTGATTACTACTTGTGTGTTACGGGAAGAGAGTTTTACACTCGTGTTGCCCACGTCTCTTAATCTTGTATATATGTACTGTGTTTTTTACGCCTATGTATGTACACATACACACACACACACATTATCCTAAGCTAGGTAACCACTCATCGACCAGCCGTGAGGGGAAGGACGAACACCGGCGTTGGGTGAGGGCCGACTGCCGCGCCCGGGATTCAAACTCATGCGCTTTCTAAACCATCCCCTCCCCACCTCCCGGGCTGGCTCTTACTGACTCAGGGTCAGTAACGCTAACCACTACACCACGTAGGCCCGTGTGTGTGAATACTAATTGTGCGTTACGGAGAGAGAGAGAGATGTACACTCATGTTGTCCCTATGTGTGTGTGTGTGTGTGTGTGTGTGTGTGTGTGTGTGTGTGTGTGTCCAACAGACTGGAGGCGGCACCCAGACCTGCCTGGTCAGCGAGAAAGTGGACTAAAACAGCCACAGAAATAAGATTTCCCTCGTGTCTTTCCCCCCACAGGATATCATATCCACCTGGGCCAGAAATATGTTTTCGTCTGACCAACATAATATTTATCCGGGAGGGGGGGGAGGACTGGGATGGGGGGGCCTTCCTCTCAATGTCATTTCCGGTGGTGGGTGAGGAGTGGAGGGGGGGGGCTCCCCACGGAAATCAGGAGGTCGTCTTCCCATCCCAGATAACGTTTCCCCCTCCTTGCTGCAAGTCTTATGCAAAATACCTAATATCTCAAAAAAACATTTTCTGGCCAGATGTGTTCCCATAAAGTCGTTTATATGTATTGGCACCACGTATAATTTTTTTGCTTTCGCATATCTATCGTTGTTTACGATCGGGCTGCGTTTAACATCTGACTTCGGATACTATTGCTTATATAGTTGCATTACGTTTAAATTTCCATTTCGCATGTCCGGTATCAGAATCTTGAAGTTAAATTCTGTCCTTGACGCCCATCTTTAAATATACCGTGTTCAGTACCAAACATTCGTCAAATTTTCCGTATGGATTTACAACCTTCCCTTTTATAAGCTCTTATCATATCACTATGTCACTTGTCACGATTAGCGCATGTATGTGTATGTTACGGGGACAACATTACACTCGTGTTGCCCCTTCACTTAAACTTGCATGTATGTACAGTTCAATGTTTTTACTCTTTTGTGTGTACACACAGGCACACACACATTTACACAGGCCCCAGCCTAAGCCAGGTATCTATCGACTAGCCCTGAGAGGAGGATGAATGCCTGAGTCGGGTGTGGGCCGACTGCCGCGCCCAGAATTCGAATCCAAGCAGGCCCGTGGTGACTCGTGGTCAGTAACGTTAACACTAAACCATGGTGTGTGTGTGTGTGTGTGTGTGTGTGTGTGTGTGTTGCTCTTAAGAGCTCATGACAGCTGGAGGTCAATAAGCCAATTTCATGTACTTCAAAAACCTACTGTGGCCGAATTTTTGTCTGAATCCCATCTTTATATCCTGAGATATCATTTTGGAAACATGAATGACAGAACCTGATTACAAAACTCTGACCGGATATCTACAACACAATATGAAACAAAGAGAATATTCATTTACACAATTCGACTATCATTGTATTCTGAATAACAGACGGCAATAAACTCTTTATCATTTGTGCTTCCTTGATATTTCATTATACCAATACCATTTTCTTTCTCGTACACCTTTCGCCATATTTTGTTTACATTTTCTTTTTTCTATATAATATGAATATTTTCACCAATGTTATAATTTGGTGTTGTTCTTTATCTCGTATCTGAGGTGGAATGATTAATTCAAACGGCAGAAGCGAATGACATTTTCCTAAAAGGTCGTTGACCATAAAACACAGAAGAATTTTCTGTTAAATAAAAGGAATGTTTAACGGTTTCTTGCCCGCGTAAAACCGTCAGTTGGTATTTATTTACCAAAATCGTGCCACCTTAAAAGCGATGTAAGGAAGAAAAATTGATGTTAATATTGAGAAACAATTGTAAAAGAAGCTGGGAGAGAGAATATAATGATAATGAGAAAATAATTATATAAAATGAAAACTAGTCCAGCGGGAGTGTTGGTGGATGACGGTCATATTGGAAGATGTCCCGCACGGGTCCAAGCTTGTCGACAAATTCCATATTTTCGAATCATCGTTCATCTCTGGGTTACGCTGAGGCATACTAGTGTAAGGGGGACCGGGTGGAGGAGTTCACCCCTACGAATCGGCAGGTTAGGTAAGGTTAATTGGTTTGATTTACCCTAGTGTTTTCCCCTGTACTTCCGCATGCCGGGTCAGCTCGTACAACTGGTTCGTCATGCCAGGTCCTCCTCCTACAAACTGGGGGTGGGGGGGTTAGTCAGTCTGCAGTCAATCAAATCCCGACCGGTCGTTCAACCTGCATCCCCCAATGTCCACATTATCTAAACAGTGTAAACAAATGCAGAGGATAAACACTCACTCCCCCTTCGTCGGGAGATGTACCCTAGATACGGTCTGTGGCCTCGCCAGTTGGACTTGGCCGGTATCCTGAACGCTGGGGGGGAGCCTCATAAATATTTGAAGGGACTCCTGAGGCAGGAAGCAATTAAGGTGGTCTATACATATCTGCTTACGCTTTAGTCTAGCTGGTTAACGAGGACACCTGCTGGCCATGCCTTTCAGTTATATTCCACTTCCTGGAAATCATTTCTGGTTCTTGTTACTCTCAAGTTTCGATATTTATCCGTCATTATACGGTAAAAATTTCAAAATCATAAAAATTTAGGGAATTAAAGAAGGCCTTAGGTAATCTAACCGGAGCAGCTGTAATGTACACCCAACCATAATCAACTAACTATGTTTGATATTTGACGATGAGACGAGCATCTGTGGCGATGCATGGCAAGATTATTCCTATTATAACATACCATTAATCATCTTCACATAAAACATCACATTATGGATGGGGAAAAAAATCTCTCCACCCCTTAAACTCAATATATATATATATATATATATATATATATATATATATATATATATATATATATATATATATATATATAT